>PVJL010011310.1:0-43781 GCA_004026885.1 Lyroderma lyra
TGCCTGACGCTAATACAGGCACCCCTGACTCTGGAACCCCTGTGTGTGCGGGGGCGGGGCCGCATGAGGCTGAGGACGAGGTGCAATGTAAGGAGATGTGAAACGGGGGAGGGAGGGGGTGCCCTCACTCATCCCCAAAGTGGGAGACGACACGCAAGGCCGCCCCTAAGCATGTTTCTCTTTGTCCTCAGGAAGCTCAATCGGCCTGGAGCTCAAGGGCTTCACCAGAGCACGAGTGGCCACAGGGGTGGGGCGTGTTTTGTCCATCCGTCGGGGCCGAGGTCATCCCCTGAGACTGCGGAGCCGAGGCGCTGGGTCTGAGGAGGGGCGAGGGTGTGGGACCCCTCCTTGCGGCAAAGAAAGAAATTCTGCTTGGGAGCCTCTTCAGGGTCACCTGCCCACGGCCAGGGTTCCATCCCGCTGGGGACGAAGGCTCAGAGCAGCACAGGGAGCAGGAAGGTGAGATTCTGTGTACGAGCCCTTCTGGAAGTATCCACGGACCCCGCAGGGAAAGGGCAGCGTGCCGGGGAGAGGTGTCAGCAGGTGAGAAAGGAAGCAAACAGAACAGCTGTGAAACGGGGGGGTGTAGAATGTCCGACGTGTCCTGTGAAGGGACAGCCCTGAATGCTGAGCGCGACCTCCGCGAGGGCGGAGGTGTTGGCGATGGCGGCGGGGCAGACAGGCCGGCAGGGACCGAGGAGCCCAAACAGCTTCTGCGCTTGCGCTCGGAAACGGCCTCACGGGGCCTGTTTCTCCGTCTCGTGGAGGTTCCCCTCAGAGCACGCTTTTCCAACCTTCCAAAGTACTCCCTGTCGTTCATCAACCCATTCTGTGTCCTTAACTCAGATGACATCTTGTTCTCTCTTGAGGACCAGGCGCCAGCCGCTGCCCTATAGAGTGGACGCCAGCCATACTTTAGCCCCTGTTAAAGGACATGTTCAAGAAGACGACACGTGAGACCTTGTTCTCTCTCAACGACAGAGGCGACAGCCAAGCTGCGTGCTCCCGTCTCTCCCCGCACACAGAGGCACCGCTTAGAGGCCACGGGCTGTGCTGTGGGCCCCTATTAGCGCCCCACCCCGCGGGAATCGAGCCACGTGGTGATTATCAAACCATGAATGTCAACGGGGTTAATGTCCTCCTCCTCCCCAGTGGCCGCTCAGAGGCACAAACTTCTTGGTCCTTGAAAGTAGTTTTCAAGCAAGCTGCAGTGTGGGGGTGCCTGAAGTATCGGCAGGCCACAGGGACACTTTCATGCATTGTTGATTTGCTATTGTCATTTACTTCATTATGTTCAGGGAGTTCATTATTTATAACCACACCTGAGTCTCCCACAAGGTGCACAGATCACCGCGGTGCTTCTCCGCCGGGCTGGCGCGCCTCTTTACGGCCAGTCTGGGAGGGGACACGATGGCACCGCGTGCCTAACCTAATCCCAGGGCACGCCGCACACAGGGTGCTGCAACGGTCAACGCTGAGTGCTTCACTGGAACGCGCAGCTCAAGGCTTCCCAGGGCACCAGGCTTCCGTTCCTGCACTGATGAGTCCCAAAGACCCTAGACTGTTCACACTGCGTGTCCTAGAAGGGGGGACACAATTCGTCTTGCCGAGAAGAACATCCTAGAAGTACTCTAAAGCACTCACAAAGGGGTCAGGAAAGTTAAAGGACCCGGAGAATACATGACGTAGGGAATACAGTGACTGTTGTGAGATTTCTGAAGGGTTAACATGCGAGAGTGGCTTAGACTTACCCCTTTCCATTTCAGATCGGAGATGCAAAACCATCACATGAAAGCTATCCAGCCAGGAACTCTTTTGTCACCGCAAGGAGGGAAGTTTCTAGTTACCAGAAATAATACAAAATGGGTGGGCTTCCTCATAAGTTGTTCAGTTCCCCAAATGCTTATTGAATTTAGAACAACGAGCATTCACCTTTTAATACCTGTCAACTCAGCAAAGTAAGAGTTCTCATTTTTCTAGTTGTTTTTGTTGTTTCCATTAGTATAACTGGTTGGACTGGGTGTGAGAAGGTAGAGCAAACAATGAGTACTGATGGGACTAGTGATTAGGAATGTGTGACTAAACAGTAAGCCTTTGAATACTTTTTATTCTGTGTAGAAGATACGGCTTAAAGAAGCATTTAGAAGAAGAAAGCAGTATCAGTTGGAATTCAACCACAGAAGGAGCTAGCTCGTATATATTCATGTATGTATATGCAATATCATGTGTATGTGTGTCTATGCACATTGCATCTGTGTGTGTGCTTACATGCAGGGGGAGAGAATAGATACAGAGATGGGGAGATAGGCATTTGTTAAGAGGACTTTGGGGTTACACAATCATGGAGCCGGTGGCCAGCTCTAGACGGCTCTGTCTCTGTATGTGATGTTAGAGCTTGAAGCCCACAGATCAAGTCATCAGGGAGGACATGCAAGGGGACAGCAAGGGCAGACTGGAATCTACCAGCATGAGCTGAACACCGATGAGGACGGACCGAAATCCACAGCCGTTGTTTCTACCGCCACTGGGATGACAGGTGTACCCTGGAGAACCTGGTGTCCTTCATCACAAACCTAAACACACATGCTGCTAACCTGACAGTCAGAGAAGCTGAAGGAATGGATAGGGGTTAGAGCAGTCACCACTTCATGCTGACAGTCAATAGAGTGACAACAAAACAGGGGAGCTTAGAAAAGGGGAGCTGCTGCCCTTGGTCCTCCAGATCCCCCGAGAGCATCCTAATAGAAAACACCAAAGTCAGGATTTTGGGAAATGTAGCTCAGTTTTGCCAAGATGACACATCACAAAACCATCACAAAAAAAAAAAAAAGAGAGAGAGAGAGAAAATTCTAGTTCAAATACAAGAAAGATGATGTGAGGGATATTTATAGTTATATACCAGTTATACCCTCATGGTTAGAATTTGGATGGGTCTGCACCAAACTTCAGGAAAATCTTAAATGGCAGACCCAGGGAGGGAAACCACCCCCTCCCAACTCTAGAATTTGAGCTCCTAATCTTTGTACTCAACTCGCTGTGCCCGAGCTCAGAGCAAGACAAGTGGGGCTCAAAGGAGCTGTGACATCAAAGGCTTTGAGTCTCAATCTGAGCAGCAACTATCAAGTCATTTTAACTGTGCAGGAGTGTGCTCAGATGTTCACTTCCACATTCCCCCGCCGCCCCGGAGGACAGAGTAATATCCTGAGTGCAGAGGAATTAAGGCAAGGACCTTAGAGAAGAGGCTCTTCTAGCTTAAGCCAGCGGCAATGCATGAGATCTGGGGAAAGCCATCTGCAGCAGGAATGACGATGAGAAGGAAGAATTAAAAGCTTTGTAAGAGGAAGCGTGAACAGGGTCGAGGTCGAGGAAGGAGCAGTAGACAAGACGATGCAGGTTCTGACCCTACACACCTGCCCTTTAAGATGGGGAGGCAAAGGGTGCAGGTCTGGGGGCAAACATGCTCGTCTGATTGTGGGCATTGCGTTTCCCGTCATGCAGACAGAACTGCGTGGAGACATCCCCGGCGTGGTAAAAAAAAATGCCACAATCAAAGATGAGGAGGGCCGCTAGATTGAAGGGTAAGGTTCCAGACTAATCAAAGATGGCACACGGTGAAGCAGCGCTTGACGACCACCTGCGGGTGACCCTGGCTTCCTCTGTGGCCCTAGCTTTTAGGCTGCAGAGGGAAAATGCCACCTGATCGTACCAAAGCTAGTTCCTGCCCTGCCTAGTCCCGCCCCGTGCAGAGGACTCCAAATGACTCAAACATGGCACCGTCACCTTAGCAAACAGATGCGTCCTGTACAGAATTCCAGCCCGCCATGGGTTCTTCTGAGAAATTCGGTGACAATGGGGAAGCATCTCACTGATAAAGTTGTAAAAAACCAAACCAAACCAAACCAAACCCTGCACAAGTATTCATTACTCTCATCTGACAGAACTCAGTCTGGTTCCCCGACTCCCCACCCCTGAGAGTGGTGGGTGCTGGGAGAAGCGAAACCTCACCTTCAAAGGAGAATGAGAACGTATAAATGGAGAAAGAGTCCATAAAATTGGAAAATCATCCGTATTAGTCAGGGTTTTCCAAAGAAACAGAACCGATAGGATACGTGTTGATACGTTTGAGATGAAACTTATTATAGGAATTGGCGCAGACTGTGAAGTCCCAAGGATTAATCACCTACGAGCCAGAGCACCAGGGAAGTCCGAGGCCACAGGTCTAAGAAGGAGGCGGGCACCGGCCTGACTCTCAAAGGCCCCAGAACCGCAAGTCCTGATGTCCAAGGGCAGGGGGAGATGGACATCCCAGCTCAAGAAGCATGAGAGCCTTCTTGTTCTGTGGGGGCCCCCAGTGGATTGGATGATGCGCCCCCCAACATGGGGAGGGCGGGTCTGCTTTACTTAGCCCACTGATTCTAATGCTAACATCTTCCAGAAACATCCGCACAGACACACCCAGAAACAGTATTTTACCGTCTCTCTGGGCATCCCGTCGCCTCGTCACACTGACACAGAGTTAACCGTCACCCCACCCCACCTCGATCACCGCCGCCCTGTGCCGCGTTTCTATTTCCGCTTCCATTCCAGGCGACTGACTTACCCAAGTGGCACAGTAGCAAAAGTGTGTTGGAGTTTGAAGCTAAGACTGGTCTAAGGGACAGTTTTGCAAGTCACTGGCCCTGTCACCTTATTTTGGTTGATTTCTTTGAGCTCAGGTACCACATCTCCCTTCAATCAGTGGCAGCACGTACCTCGGCCTTGCTGACTGGGTTAAACGAGATGGTGAGGGTAGCGGTTCTACAGGACACTGGGCAGACAGCCGTGTTGTTTATGAAGACCAAGTGCGGGTTAAAGAAAGTGTAAAGGAAGCCCCCGGGCATCTCTCACTGCCCCGAGGACCTGGAGGAGGTGAGCGCAGCCCTAACGAGTGTGCCGCACCCTCATGCGTCTCTCTCTCTGTCCGTGACTCTTCCTGTGCCTCCTGTTTGCTTCATTCGTGTGTGCAGACGCCCCTGCGGCGTGGGACGCAACGAGAGGCCCGAGAGCGCACCGGGGCCGTTCCTCCTTGTCCTTTCTCATCTGCGTCCTTTGCTACGTACGACGCCTTGTTCGGACGACGCGTTTCAGGGGAAGGTCCTGCTGAGTGCCGGCTTCCCATGCACGGAGCAGGCGGTGACGTTCACGGGCCTGTCGCAACTGCCCAGAAGACACACGGGCCTGTGCAGACCCCTCGTGCTCCTCTCAAGAGCCACGTGTTTCCATTTCTCTTTCCTTGGCCAGCGTTTGCCCCTGGTGAGGAAGTGAGGTAGGCGATGTCTTGATTTATCGTGCGCTTTCTCTTACAGTTTTCTTTCTTTCTTTCATTTCTGACACTTGCTTGTGGTGCAGAAATAAACATAGGGTCACTTCAACCTCAATATTTGAAATTTTGAAAATCAACAATACGCCAGCAGCTAGAGAACAAACAATTGGGAGGATAAAGGGTGTCTTTGTTGTGCGTCAATATTTCAATAGCAAGGGAGAGAATGAAATAATTGACTTCCATCTGTTCCCCTCCAGTGGCATGGTATAAAATTGTATTTCAAGGAAATGCATTACAACCATACCTACAGAGTTGTTGAAAGTTAATCTCATTGCTAGGACTCTTTGCAGTGAACAAAGAAGCCTTACGTTTGGATACGCTATTTGAAACTTCGGCTTGATTTTATAAAAATGGATCCGTACAGGAGCTTTCATGAAAGATGAACCGAGGAGATGGGCGGGTCAACTTGGTAGACTTGCATTGACTTGGAAAGCCAGAAAGAGTTCTCTGCCTCCAGTGCATCTTCCACTTCCACTCATGGCAAGAGGAATCTTTTAACAATAAATCTTTTATCATCCTACAGCAATCTGAGGCATTCAGCTCACCCCTCTTGTCATCCCACATGAAGCTAAAGTAATCTACTGTGGCTTAACTTGAACTATCCAAATGTATCAGCAGAGAGAACATTCTAGCACACCTTTCACTGCCATCAAGCTAGGCTTGTGGCCACCCCACTGGCGTGCCAACTTGACTCCTATTTATAAAGTTCTTATACATAAAGTTGGGTGTGTCTATAATAAAAACCAATGTACTATATGCCAGATATTATACCCTAAGAGTTTGAATTCTTGTAACAACCCTACAAGATAGATGGCATTCCTACTATCCTGTACAGATGAAAAAGCAAGCAGCAGAAAAGTTAATTTTGCTAGTTCACGACCCTTACACATTTCAGAGTTGGGATTCAGACCCAGGCTGGTCTGCCGGTGTCACATCTTTGTCACTGCAGTGTCCTTGAAAGAGGCACTCCGTGGGAGAAAAAAGAGCCCCAGATTTGAAATTCAAGCTCTGCTTATGCCACTTAGGGTCCAGTGAGCAAAGACTGAGTCATCCCATAAAACTGAGGTTGTTGTTCGCAGAAGGGAATTTATAGCCATTTCTTTTCAACTTTTGGGCATAGGGTGAGAATCAAATGAGACCATCTATGAGAGAAAACCACAGGAAGCAAATGTACCAGCCAACGCAATAGCACTGCCGGGGGTGGGGGACTTGAGTGCATAAGAGGAAATATTTAAGATGAGCCTGTTCTAGACGAAGGAGGGTAAGGAACAGCAATGGACACGGGGCTTCTGGGTTCCACTGGAACTGGGAAATGTCAACGGCGGTACACAGTGCCACATTGCGTGTATGTGATGTGACACCTGGAGTCCCCACTAACAAAGTGATGCAAAGGGATATGCTCTAAAGCACATACATAAATTCAAATGGGGTCCCCAAATGTTCAAGTCACCCAAAGAATGACACATAAAAGAGAAAGAACCCCAGAGAAAACCAACAGAGAACAGACAAAACGGAAGCCATTAGAATAGTTTACATGAGCCCCAATACACCAACGCACTCCAGTACGAGGGCGTCCGGAAAAAACCCAGCCATAAATGCCTCTGTCTTCCATAGTCCATGGCTGGACACGTTCTGGACAGCCCTCGTGTATATTATATGTGAAAGATCTAAGTGTATTAATTAAAAGACAGAAATTGGGAAGGTGATTTAAAACACTTGACTCAATTATATGTTATCCTAAAGAAACTCATTGAAAATATGATACACACACACACACACACACACACATTATAGAAAGGAAAAGAATGGAAGATATATCAGTATTGATCAACTAAAGCAAGACAACCTGCATTAATTTCAGATAAAGTCCATTTCAAAGCAAATAGCATTCACTGTCAGAGGTAGAGAGGGACATCGCATGGTGAATTTTGGAAATACAATATTCGTATGTAGTTCATGCAACGAAAATATATTCCTAGAAAATATGTATTTTTCAAATTTAAGTGTTTAATCAAATGAATCGTGCGTGTTTATTGTGTGTCCGGCACTTTTATACATAATTTTCAACCTATTACTGTTATCGCTTTCTTACGAGGAAATCAACATTTAAATAGTTAAGTTACACAGTACAAGATCACACAGCTGACAAATGTCGGCATCCAGGCTTTGGGACCCACTTAGTTCGGGATTTTAGTTATTAGAGGATTACATTACATTGACCTTCACCGCCTCGGGCTGGTAGCCGGTGAGGGACCTCTGTCTCTGGAGTGGGACCTGGCAGGTATGTCTTGCATGTAGCCTGACATTGCACGTGGACTGCAGGGCTGCAGGACATGGAGAAACTTTGTGACTGCCTGAGCTCTGGCGCCACCACCATGCGAGCAGCACAGAGATAAATAGCTGGTGCGGAGACGGGGTGAGGGCCCAGTGACCGTAAAGCCCAAGAGGCAGCCCCGGGGTCACAGCAGCAAAGCGCTTGGTCTCAGAGGACAGACACTGCGTTCACAAGATGTCACACAGCACACGTCATTGCAAAGACACCAGAAAACTGTCAGCTTTGCGGCAGGGACAGGGGAGAGTTCAAAACAGGGGTTCGGAGGCCCAGGGGACAACGGGGTGAGGTCGAGCCTTTACGCATGGCATTGCTCTTTAAGAATCAGCATCGCTGTTAAATGTAGTTCACGTGAACGGACACCCTCACGGACGGGGCGCTCTGCTAAGCGGCCTGTCGTCATACACGGGGCGGCCACGATGCCGTCCTCACCGAGCTGTCAGCTTAGTACAGAGTCCGCTCGGGTGCACCCGGCTAGTCAGTTTAATGCAATAACGTGTGTTTGTTGCGTGTCAGGCATGTCACCAGACGCTGACCCTGTGGCCCCCTGGGAGTCAGCTGGAGGGGTGCAGGTAGCGCTGCACACGCAGGTGAGTGTGAGCGACCTCAGCAAGGACAACCGGGGACCGGTAAGACCGCGGCGCTGGGAGGACCGTGCCATTGTCCTTCCGCGTGACACTGCCGCCTCCTAGTCACGCGCTGGTCCACTGGCGCTTGTTCAGAATTGCAAGTCGATGCTGGAGCCCATGTTGATGTGAGGGCCTGGCGAGGATGGGGGCTGGGACCGGACCTCAGAGGATCCCGGCCGCCCAACAGTTTTAGGGAAGTCTGGAAATAAACTAATCCGACATAAAGGGGGGGTCGGCACGCGCGTCAGGTTTAGGGGTGTGTTTGTGGGTGAGTCCAAGTGGAAAATGTGAGATGTTTTGGGGCAGCCCGAGCCTGTGCCCCAACGAGGTTCCGTGGGTCAGCAAGTGACCCAGGCCCAGGAAGTACCTGGGGGTGATGGGAAATACTATCTTTTTTTTTTTTTTTAACAAATCAGAAAATAGCTGGTTGGTTTTCTCTTTAAGAAAAAAATTCTGTAGTTTTTTTTGTTTGTTTGTTTGTTTTAAGTCAAATACCAACATATCAACAGTTGGAAATACTGAGCATAATACTGGTGTCACACCAGTGTCAACAGCCCAGACCTCTGCCTTCTGGGCCATCGATCTAACGGGGGTGCAGAGCGAGTGGGACTCTCAAAGGGGACTTCCGGATCTTTGCAGGGTCCCTCTGACCAGAGGGCATTTGGGGTCCATGTGAGTGTATTTGAGAGGCCTGGCTCTCAGAACCTTGGATGGAAGGGGTTTCGCTGATATTTTTTCTTTGTTTTCTTGTGTTCAGAGTGGAGTGAATTCTACCTATTTCCCTTTCTGCAATTTCCCCAATTTTCCCCCATTTATTAGACCATCCAGTTTCTGAACCACTGCCTGGTGAGGGCTCCCACGGCGCGTTCAGACTGGACTGGGGCTGTCGCGGGTCAGAGGGCCAACGAGCTCATGAGACCCTCACGGTTCAGCTGGGAGCAGTTAGCTAATAGCAGTGGTTTAGATGATAGTAGTAGAGTCATAGCAGGAGGAGGGGCAGTGGCTACAAAATAGAGGAATCACTGTCACATAGAAAGAGCAGAGACCAAAATCCAGGATTGCTCATGTCTAGTCCTTGATCCTGCCCCAGTGAGTGCATCACCTGGTACCAGTGGCATCCCCACCACCCTCTCCCTGTCCTCAGTGCCGTCCACCTGCAGGGATGACCAGGTTTCCATGTGCTATAAGGATGCTGCAGCAGGAGTGTCTGCTCCAGCCATACTCTCTCGACCACTTCCAAGTTCACCTGCCACTCTGGTAGACAATTACTAGTACGATGACAGTGGCCCCCTCTCCTGACTTCTCTATTTGCAGGCTTTCTCAGGCCACATGCGGTTGGTCACCCTGCAAACCCCACCTGAGGGTAGAAGGGAGCTCACACCGCCAGGATCCATGTTCAGCAGCTGGGCGATGGGGCTCCGCAATGAAGGACCTCAGCCTCCGTGGATTTTGGTAAAAAGGTTCTAATGTTTCTTGGGGAGACCTGTTTGGGTTTGAATTTCAGTCATTCAGAGAGGTGAACCCCACTCATCCACCCATTTGCTATCGGGTTTTCTCTTCCCTCATCTCACTTACTCACTTGCGTACTTCTTGGAGTCATCCCCCAAATATTATAAACAACCTGCTTCAAAGTCCTTGTCTCAGGGTCTGCATTAGGACAGACAGGCAGACGACAGACAGAGACATAAATAGATACAGATAGACACATAGACAATGATGATGATGATGATGATGATGATGATAGATACATAGTACAAAGATAATTGGCTGTGAAATGGGGCATAAGTAGCTTTTCCTTAAGAGTCCCCATCAATAAAGTGCAATAGGCAATGTTTAAAAACACCATTTGCAAGCTTGCTAGGAAATGCAATTTTTCATGAAGCCGATGGGCTCAAAATGCCAATTGTAAAGACAGATAATTGCCCACACTTAAGATGCTGCATTCCACAAGGACTGGTCTGATGATTATGACTTTAGAGTCCTAGCACAGGGCCGGCCTCAGGGTAAATGTATAATTAAAATAAGATGAACGCATGAATGAAAGAATAAATAGTAGAGCAAGACTGATTTTTACTGAAAGCAAACGCATTACTGATGCTCTGTCTGTTGGATGGAGAGTGTATAATGTCACCATTAGGACTGAGAAATAACTTATTTTGCTAATAATCAGCGGCGTGTGTGTATATATATACACACTTACCTTTCCCAGGAAACCAGCCTACTCACAGCAACCATTTGAATGAAAAGACATTAAAAATCAGGAGATGGCAAGAGGCAGATGTCCCAAACTCTAGGGACTTGCAGGAACAAGCAATCCCTGGATTAACGTCGCAATAAATGAAACCTACACAATGGAGCCATTAACCACCTCCTACATCTGCTGGATAACAAAGCTATTGATCATTAGAGAGTAGCCTAGAGGGAATTCAACCAGGAAAGAAACTCTCTGATGAACAGAAGCGTTGGTAGAAATGACAATTCTAACGGGGCTGGAACGCAGTATAAATCTCCCAGGCACAGAGCACCCGGTGGTGGCAGAAATGTAGTCCCTCACAGAGGCTCATGACTAAGAACAGGGGTATCTTCCACAGCCTCTACAGGTTCCCCTACACATACCTAATGAGCTCATTACGGGGTTCTGGGGTTTACAATTATACAGAGACAGCTAAAATGAGGATATAAGACTTATGGCTATCTAATAATCTTAAGAAAAGTATAACTCTGGCAACTTCTGCTGGTATATTGAAACAAAAAACCAAAAATACGCATCGGTGTTGACATACATGCCTTGTGCTGCTTCCCTTACCTGTAAGTCTGCTATGGAGAGAAGACACGAATCTCCTAAAAGATACGGATTGCTGTCATTTCATATGTTTAACAGACATCTGTCTACGAGCATAGATACCTCTCTCTACCTGGGACAGTGTGAGAGTAGATGCAGGACTCTTATGAGGAAAAATAACCATTCTGAGAAAACTAGAAACTATTATAGACCAAAAACTAAGGCTGATTGACATCCAGTGATCACACACAGTATGCTGGTGTCACCACCTGACATCGCGCTCCAAGACGATGGGTTAAGGCAATGGGTTAGTCAACATTCCCATGAGAAGACATGGCTGCTCAGATGTCACCTTTAACCTTCTAGCACATGGACTCTGTTTATGAGCTGCATTATAATTGGACACAAGGATGAGAGTAGTAAGTTGAGGCAGTAAATCCTGAGCGCGAAAGCCGATGGGCATAGAGGCAGACAGGGGAGGTTTTAGGGGGAGAATTTGTGGTGGGAAGAGGGAGACAGAGAGAAGTGTTCCCAGTTGCATCATTGAATGTCTCGATTCTTGACTTTAAAAGGACTTCCTTAAAAGGAAAAGACTATTTTGTGAGAACACATCTTCCTCACTTCTATGCACATATTATGATTAATGTTTATGGTTTGACAGGAATAATTTTAACAGAGGTTGTTTAGCTTTGAGAAGGAATAATCTGGGCAGATGAATAATGCCACTCACAGGTTTAAAAGGACTGAACTTGAAAAAAAATTTGACACATTCTGGTATCAGAGGGCAGATCATGTGATCAGTGAAATATCATAGGAAGACAGATGCTAATAAGATTTAAGGAAATGTCTCCCTTTGGCTATTTTTGATATAAAAGTAATGCTAGCCTTATAATGTTAATTAGAGAAAGTCTTTATTTTTTTATTTTCTCAAGTTATTTTATGCCATTGAATATTTAATAGAATCTATCTGTAAAATAATGTGCAATGATGATTTCTGTTTGCATATGTAAGTGAACAATTTACATAATGACATCAATTACTTTAATTACAGTAGTATAACTTGTATTTTGTACTTTTTAAAAAGAATTTGGCACAGTACTTGATGAGCTCTAATTTCTAATTGTCAATGTACTGAAATTGTTCAATTTGTTGGCTGGAAGTTGCTCTTGATATTTTTCTATCTTCTCCTTTTGCTGCTCTACCCCAGTGCCAGGTCTTCTATTTCCCTGTATGTGTATTTGTGCTCTGTTCATTTTCCCCTGGGTAAGTAGCTACAGAGACCTGTCTCTTTAACCATTTTGAAAAGAAAAATTTTGACTTTGCCCTTTTTACTTGTACAACTTGGGCTTACACATGTCATTCACGTCTGCTCTTAGTTTTACTATTTCTTTGTCCTGTTCTGTGTTTTATTTTGGTTATTTTAAATGTTTTTAATGTGAATAGTAACTCAATAATGAAATCATTCCTCTTTCTTATTTATTATCTATTTATGTATTCATTTATTTATTTGTCTTCAAGGTTTTTTATTAAAATACAGCTAACCTACAATCGTAGCCTCAGTGGCACACCATAGTCATGCAACATTTCTGTATCTAAACAAGCAATCACGGTGCCAGCAACCATCGGAGCCTATACCGAGCTACCACAGTATTACTGACCGTATTCCCCATGTGCACACTACACCTGCATGACCTGTTTGTTATACCTGGAAATCTGAAACTCATTCTCCTTCACTCTCCCTCCCTGTTTTTAATTTTTTCAATTATAGTTGACATTCAATATTATTTTAGATTAATTTCTGGTGTCCAGCATAGTGGTTAGACATTTATATCATTTAAGAACTGTTCCCCCTGATGAGTCGCGTGCCCACCTGGCACTGTGCATTGTTATTACCATGTTATTGTTATTGACTGTACTACCTGTACTTCGGTGCACGTCCCGTGACTATTTTGTAACTATCAATTTGTACTTCTTAACTCCTTCACCTTTTTCACCCTGCCCCCACCTCTCCTCTCTCTTAATATAAGAATTTGCCTCCAATTTTCAATTTAGCTGCATTGTACTTGTTTTAATGCACAGCCTTTCCTTACTATTTACTTATATACATTTTATAAATGGTTACTATTTCTGTTTCACATATAATTAGATTTTTAACGGCTTTATATAGGCATATTGATATACAATAAAATGCAAATATTTCAATATACTGTATGATATTTTGATATGTATACACACACACACACTCAGAAATCAGTCATCACAACAAGACAGTGAACAAACCCAAGACACCAAAAGTTTCCTTGTGACCCTTTATAATCCCTCCACCTGCCCTCACTGACACTCCACACCCATCCAGAAGCAACTGGTGATCTGCTCCTATGACCACAGGTGAGTTTGCATTTTTCGACATTTATATAAAGGGAATCATACAAGTGAGTATGCACTGTTGTCTGACTTCAAAGAAAACATATAAAAGTATCATTAAAATACTTCGTACTTTCATTTATCTCCAACTGCCAACATTAGTGAAACAACCATGCTTACTCCAACACGGCTTCAGTACAAGTCTCCCTACACCCTTCACCTCAGCTTATACCTTTCACCCCAGCTCTACACCCTTCACCCCAGCTCTACACCCTTCACCCCAGCTCTATACCCTTCACCCCAGCTCTATACCCTTCACCCCAGCTCTACACGGACACCCTCGTGCTGTCTTTAACCCTGTTCAGACAGGAAACCTGGAGCCACTCTAGAGCTGGTCCCTCTGAATATCTGTCATCATCGTACGCTGAGCAGGGCCACACGGTTTACTCTGCTGCTGTGTCAGAGGAAAGACACAAGCACGGAGGATGCAGAAACCTGAAAGAGTGTGTTAACTACTTCAGACATTTTAAAGGTGCTTTTCTTTGTAGGATTTCCATCAGAGAAAAGTACACGTAGGTCACTGGGCACCAAACTTGCAGACCTGGCTGGACGATGACAGTACACCGACAAACGGAGTTTTCCTCACTATCGAATCAAGCAGCCTGCACTCTGCGTCCCCCGCGCCAGCACCACACTTCAGAGTCAGATTTCTATAGCCGTCAGGAAAACACACGAGGAGAAGCCCAATTTCAAATCGCCATCGCCGGCCGTTATCCGTAAGCGGGGCAACGGGGGTGACAAGTGACTGGAGTAATAGACCCTGCTATTAATTTAAGCATTAAGGGCAGAGAGGTGCTCGTGTGTCGAAGCAGAAATGTTAGACTCCTTGGTTTTCGGTTGGGAAGAGGAAGGATTCACCCACTCACGTGCTATTGCTTTCTAACGTTTATTATTTCTGTAAACTCTGGAGCAAAACGGGAACGGTGTCTCTTGGTCCCGTGTGATCTGAGACGGGTGCACGTGCTCTGACACAGCTCACGATGTCTTCTCGGAGCTGCACGGCGATTCAACTGGCTACTCTGATCGGGGGGGGGGGGTCCCCCTCCTCTGGGCAGATCGAGTCTGGAGCCTCATTTATTTCACAAAGCTTTAAGGATCCGTGTCATGATCCTTAACGGAAGAGGCGAGAGAGCCTTAAAACGCTTCCTCACGCATCGTCCTTGCACGACTCCAGGAGGGGGCGGGGGGGGAACCCACGAAGGGGCGCATTTTGGCAAGTGCAAGGGCGACACGCCCTCCCAGTCACGCCGGCCCCAAGCTTGCAAAGACCACCGACATCGGCAACAAGGCAGAAATCTGGAACGTTTGGCAACATGTTAAAGCAGCTGTGATATTTCAATTGTATGTCCTTGGGCAATTGTATGCCCTTGGGCAATTGTATGCCCTTGGGCAATTGTATGTCCTTGGGCAATTGTATGCCCTTGGGCAATTGTATGTCCTTGGGCAATTGTATGTCCTTGGGCAATTGTATGCCCTTGGGCAATTGTATGTCCTTGGGCAATTGTATGCCCTTGGGCAATTGTATGTCCTTGGGCAATTGTATGCCCTTGGGCAATTGTATGTCCTTGGGCAATTGTATGTCCTTGGGCAATTGCCCAGTCAAAAGCAATAAGCAGCATTTCGTCATCCACAAAGCTACCGAAGACATTCTGAAGTGGATTTTTAATACGTGGCAGATAAATATCGTTCCCAACACGAATCATTTGATTCAATTACGAATTCGTATTTTTGCATCACCTTTTCATTACAAACAGCTCCCAAAGCAGTAGAGAACGAGGAACCGTTATGGCCGGTGGAGAGGAGTGGAAACGTGCACGTTAACGTTGCCCGTGCAGGAGGAAAGCCCCACCCGCGCCCCCCGGGGCCCCTCCGAGCGCACGCCGCGCCCTCTCCTGGGGGGGCTCCGCCGTCCGCCGACGCACCGAGGCGCGCAGCTCCCGCCAAGGGCCTGCTTCCTTACCTGCCTAAGGGAGTGACACCGGCCGGAGATGCAGCAAGAGAGGTCGTCTCACCGCAAACGGGGGAAGGTCATCGGTTGCTTGCTTGTTTGTTTGCTTCAGAAACGTTTATTTTTAGTGGCACTGCAGTGCGTGGACCATGGGAATGAAACATCCCGCCCAGCCAGTGAATGGCTGTCCTGCTGAAAAACTAGCCAAAGTGTCATTGTGACAATGGCCTTCAGAAAGAAGTGTTAAAAGGGCCGTCTGATGGCATTCAGGCCAGCATGACCACAGATGTGTGACCTCAGTCACACCTGCACCGTGTCCATCCACATGAACCCCAGCCACATCGGTGATCTCAAGAAAGAACCCAATTCTCGTTGAGGAAAACACTGTCACCGTCACAAGTCAGGACGTTCACGTGGCCGCGAATCCCAACAGCCTTGGAAATGATTGAGTTCAGTTCACACACTCTTGAGAGTGACAAAACGAAACATCCACGCGGGCAGAACAGGAGCGATGCCTGCCCACATCACGGCTGCGGGGTCAGAAATCCCAGCTCTGCCGAGAGTCCCCCGTGCCCGCTCCCCTCCCCGCCCGCCGCCGCCAGGGGGGCCGGAATTCACAGGGGCGGTGAAGACTTGGGGTGTGCGCGTTCGTATGCGAGCGCCCTGCTGTCCTTCTGTGCTGCACGGTGCACGCTTCCAGCTCCGAAGACCCTCACAACAGCAACTCAGCGGGTGATCTTCCAAATGGGACTTGAGTCGCGTGGCCTACAGTGCGCTTAGATGTACTTGGGGAAGTGGCTGGGAAATCAGGTTTCCTTCGGCTCCTTCGTTCTCCATCTTTGATATCAAGGAAGTCAGTTCTGCCACCCCAGTTATCGTCTCCAATACTTTCAGCCTTCTCACATTTCAGTGTGAATTGTAACTCAGCCGAGATGCCCACAGCCCGCGTGTCTATCTCAGCAGAGCGTTTCCTGTCCCGTTCAAATGCGCGCGTTGGGGACCCTGCCTCGGGGACACTCCGCTAGGCTCCAGCTCACCCTTCCTGCCTTAATAAAATACTTCACAGCTTCATCAAGAGAAGGAAATAGGTTGATTCGAACACATCTGTACCTATTATTTTCATTTATTCTCATTCGCTTTGACTGAAGTTTTGTCCCTTGAGCTTGCTGACTTTTAAACACAGAAACGGTTTCCACACAAGAAGGTTTAAAACCTTCCCGCGAGCCCCGATGTAAATAATTGCGGAGGTCATAAATTAGGGGGTCGGAGCCGTGTGGGCACCGCCAGCATGGAAGGCGAGAATTGCTCTTGTGCCCACGTTGCCCTGGACTTGTTCACGAGGTGGCTTTGGTGCGACGTGAAGGCCACTTGACCTCGCAAAGGAAATTCCAGCAACTGATCTCACAAGAGCCTCCTGCCCTGCATCACTCAGACTTCCTGGTAACGACCCTGAATGTCAGATTCCGTGAATGGAACGAAGATGACACTTTCTGCGGTTGCTGGTGGTTCTTCGAACATCGCACAACGGCTCTGAGAGAGACATGATTTGATGCAATGGAAATACTTCCTGTAGCAGCAAATAGAAGCTCGGTCTGTGTGTGCATGTGTGTGTGTGTGCGCATGTGTGTGTGCATGTATGTGCACGTATGTGCATGTGTGCACGTTTATGTGTGTATATGTGTGTGCATGTGTGCACGCATGTGTGTGTGCGTGCATGTGTGTGCACGTGTGTGTGTGCACGTGTGTGTGTGTGTGCGCACGTGTCCAGGGCTGTCCACCCCTTCCCCACTTTTCAGTGGGTATGTGTGGGGGCGCTGCTCCCCTCCTCCACGTGCCTTGGCTCATTTGTCAACGGTAATCAGAATACTTGCCTCACAGGGCTCCCACCAGGACTAAGTAAGACAGCTGGCTGAGCAGGCCTGGCAGGCAACAACCGTGCCCTTGGGGGCACATGTCCTGGTCACCATTCCAGGGCAGTGTGACGGGTCATCCCCAAGTCAAGTTCCCCTTCCGGCCTGGTGACCTGAAGCATGGCACTGAGTCTCTCTTCATGCAGCTCAGTTTCTTGTTGGTTTGGTTTCCACCCAGGACATGACAGCAGCTAATGGAAGGGCTGTGTGGGATGAAATGAAGCCCCTCCATCCTGCGTGGCTCAGAGGAGACATCTGAACACTGTTAGCTGCTGTTGTGACCATGGGGGTGAGGATGAGAATGAGAGCGATGGTGATGATGATGATGATGATGATGATGATGATGATGACGACGATGATGACATTAGGAGTGAAAACAAGGTCCTCTGAAGAGTGCAAACCCAGACGAGGACCACAGAGCTCAGGGCGCTGTGCTCCCCACTGAAATCCCGTCAGTGCTGTCTGCCACGGGCTCAGATAAACCGCACACTAGTTCTGCTGAAATGAACCACAGCGGCCTTTAGGGAGCAAGAGGGTTTACCGAGATACCCCTGCAAGCAGTGGGCTTGGGGCTATCTAGACAGAGGTCACTTATCGTCGAAGACTTGCTGGACAGCACAGACACACTTGTGGGCTCATATACATTTACTTAGGGGCGTTATCCATGCCAACTTCATTTCCAAGGTCCATATAAACCATCACCCATCATGCCTGAGACATAAGGAGTGCCCCGATGCCTTGCTGATAGCACTACGTTGAAGAATGGCAGTCGATGGGCATCTGGCTTCAGCTTGGGTACACGGCCTTGCCCCTCCTGGGCCACACTGTAGGCTTGGAGGAATGGGTGTAAGGCCCAAGCATGGCTGACTGGAGTTCTCCAGAATAACGAGTCCAGCTGTGCCTAGGCATGAGGAACCTAAGTCCTTCCTCGCTAGGAAGCTTAGAGATGTGAGGCTGGGAGCTGGAGGTGGGGAGTCCCACCCAAGGGGCGAAGTCAGTTGGAGAAGACAGAACCAGCGGCAGGAGCGACGCAGAGTTGAGAGATAGACAACAGATGGCGGCAGGGCCGTGAGTTCCTTGATCAAATTGTCTCCAGTTCTGTGCTGGCCATTCGCGTACATCTTACAGCGTGTTTAGGCACTTTGATGACATTTTTACATCAACCTCAGACAACGTGGCCTGTTAAATATCACTGAAAAACAACTAAGTAACTTCGGTGACTGGAATAATTGAGAGTACATGGATGGAGGACTAACGTCCCTTACACCATTCATCACGTCATCGTGTTACAAGTAGCTCCTGTTTGAGCACGTACATCATGGCAGTTATTTTATGTTACCGGTTTAACTTCTCAAAACAAATCTGCAAACGGGACATCATTGTTTCATGTTTAGATGATGGAACTGAAGATTGCAGCTATAAGGGACCTATTTCCTGCACTGATGGCCCGCAAAGAGCTATGTATACTAACACAGACCCCCTTTCTTAACTTGCTCAAGCCGTATGGGAAGCTACTCATGTTAAGGAGGGGTCAAGTCTATGTTCAAAGGTCAGAGACATAGGAAAGGGATTTTTGACACAATGGGGATGGAAGATTGAGATCTGTGTTGATACTGAAGTAATATCATATTCCTATTAACATCATGACTGTCTCACTACATGCTCAAGCCTTTAGATCTAGAAGTGTCTCACAGAATGTGTAGTCCAACCAGTTCAGGGTATAGAGGAGAGACCCAAGGCCCAGAAATAGTCAGTGTCCTTCTGAGGCTAACTGGAGAACTGTCACATAAGGAAGACAAATTGGGTCTCCGGGGTGAGTAGCCCATTTGCTCCAGTGCACGTGTCAATTCTGTTTACAGGTCAGGACTCTTCTTTGTACCACGTGATTGAAACTTCTTGGCCTAATCAAGTTCGGCCAATTTATTTTAAATAAGAGTACGTATTTTGGTACATCCTCTGTGTCTTCACTAAGACTTTTGGAATTAAGAAAGTTATATCACTGCCAGTAATTTCCATCAGCAAATGTTTGATTCAGCGACGGCCTTACAGAAGCTGGTCTCCATGGGATCTTGTCACCAAGAGGCGTAATGTTCTCTCAATGAAGCAAAGAGCCAAGAGAACAGTTCTTACTATTTAAAAAAAGAATCTTCAAACCACACACTGTTTCAGTTTAATGGTTGTGAAGAGCAGTTTGTTATGGAATTTTAATGGTTCGATTATAACAGCCATTTCTAAAACGAATCGTGGTTATTACCATTTCAGGTGCGGCATAGAATGTGGATCGCAATTGCTCACAGACTTTCCTAAGACAATAAGACGTCGACATCGTATTTGCAGCGTGCTATTGACATAATAAACTGGAGGAAGCAACATCACGCACTTAACACAAACGATGGGATGAAAGGGAAGGGCTGCTATCAGGATAAATATCTTCCATTTGCTCAAAATGAAATTCAAACTGAAATTCAAATGACAGAGCGAAGAAGTAATTTTCACCTTCCAACTCGTGGTCTTGACTGTATCTTTAACTTGGGTCTGAGGCTTTTATGTGTAGAAAGACGTTTAAGATTGTCCAGGAGAATGGATGTTAAATAGGTGTTCGGCTGTGGAACTCACATTAACGGCATCTACAGTCTCAATATAAAACATGCGTTAAAAATGGATTTGTGGTAGGGAAATTGGGGGGGTCCAAAACATGGCGATGGAAGAACTGACTCTGGGTGGGGAGTGCACAACGCACCGCGTAGATGATTGGGTCACTGGACTGCGCACCTGGAGCCTATGTTACTTTACTAACCAATGTCACCCCAATAAATTTCATAACTAATTTTTAAAAATGAATTTGTATCTGGTGGAATCAGAAGTGGAGTCTTCATCATTCTCCGTCCTGCGATCCGGTCCCCTGTCCCCGACCTCTCCTTTGCGATTGGCTGGGCCCAAGTCCCCAGTGGACAGCAGAGTAAAGTCCACAGCACATTCGATGACGCAGCTGAAGATACTAAAACCAGAAGATGAACGCGACTTTCCCAACACCTCAAACCTGGTTAGCGGGAAAGCGGGGCGGGAAGTGGGGTTCCCGAATGGTGGACCAGAGGCTTTCGGCTGTGTCATCTATTGTCTCCTGCCTGCTCAGCACTCTCCCTGAACTGAAGGCCCCTGCCGTTTCCTAATGAATGGCAACAAACCCAACTGCCACTTTTCCAAAGAAATGAGTTGTAGATCTACTTAGAAGCTGCCAGCCAATATAGTTCTAATTAGATATAATTTGGGGAAAGGATACAGGAACATCTATTTGTTTTTCTGCCAAAATGACCCAAAAGTCAGGAGTATAGATCCCCACCAAAGGGCCTGCTCCTCAGCCAAGATCATCTATTGTGAACATCACGTACGTGCATGCACACACACCACCACGTCCTATCCTGACACGATTCTGAGATCCGTTTACCTCTGCTCCCCCCTTCCAGCCCTGCCCCCCAAACCCCCCAAAAGGAGGAGCACTGTGGGAGAGGGTGTGACCCTCTTTTTGCCACAAAATTGTTGGGGTGCAGTGAACAATTTCTGATTCAGAGATGACTCCATTTGCCCTCAAGCTCAGAAACAGGCACCGTGTGACAAAGGAAATGGGGCAGAGGGGGACATAAAACCAGGAGTGGCTGGGAGCGACACGTGGTGGGGAGCGGGGGGGGGGGGCATCTCAGTGTCACAAGGCTGCACACATGTCCCACCTCTGACTCCAGAGTTCTCAAATCGCCAGTGACAGCCTGGCTCAGTGTCCGCCCGTCTGCCCTCCTTCCAAAGGGTCTCTCCTGAGCAGTCAAGTTCAATCTGCTCTCCCCGGTTTCCCTCTAATTAGTCCCCTCCCCTTGGCCTGTGCCCACCAACACGTCCTGACAGGAACGACGACTGCACGCGTTTTCTCGTCAGCCTGCCCGTGGCTTCTGTCCTCCGGAAGGAGGCGCGGGCCCCGTGGACTGGAAGCCCACGTGCACGCACACGCCGGCCTCCCCGCTGCGCCCCCCACAGGCTGCGGGTTATGCTACTCGCCGAGCTCGGGCACCCTGCAGGCCCACTTTTCCCTCCCTGCGCCGCCCGCGCTCCAGCAGCTGTTCCGATGTAACTTAACGACCTGCCCCTGCTTGTCCTGATGGCCTACTATCGGCCAAAGCCTCCGCCTGGGGCTCCTCCCCGGGGCTACGGATCCTGGTAGATCTCCTGGTCTGAGCGTGACGCTCCTCTCTGAAAACCGTGTTTAAAATGCAATTACCTTCCACTTCTCGGGGCTTCCCTCCTGGTGTGGTCAAGCTCCATTGGCTCTTTATGGCTTCCTCTGTTACCATGGAGACAGATGGATTTTGTATTTTAGCTATTACCACCAGGGGCCCAGGGATATATGAGCAGAAGAGGTGGGCATTAACTCGGACACTCCTCGTGCAATTAGCACCCAATGACTCCGTCCTCGGAGCAGACCCGAGAGGCCCCCTCAGTCCGGGTCCGAGCTGCTCAGACGTCGCATCGTGATAAGATGCGGAATGATACCTCGCAGCGGGGACCCCGGCGCGGGCACGTTTACTGAATAAACAGTCTGGTCACCGGGGAGGGATGGCTCGTTCGCGTTGTTGTAACGTGTGGAAACGCTTTGGCTGCGTCAAGGACCGACGCGTTTGTGCGGTGCGTTAGGGTCTAAGATGACAGGGTTTCCCGGGCACGGGGCGCGGGGTGGGGCGCGGGGCGGGGCGCGGGGCGGGGCGGGGCGTCGTGCACGCCAGCTCTTCCCTGTCGTGATCACAGAAGCACGACCGTGGAAACTGTCTCATTCTCCACAGCAGTGGGGCAGAGTCTACGAAAGCTGTCGCATCTGCAAAGGAGGGCCGGGAAGGACAGAGCGTAGACCACAGGCACAGAGCTGGCAAGTGCAGGCGACCCTAAATCTCGGGTGTCCGGGATCGGCCCCTCCACTTACCTCGCTCAGAGCATTTGTCACAAGCCTCGTGCTTCCTGACTTCGTGCCTGCTGACCCTCGTCCCCAGTAAGCCACCAAGGCCAGCGTGGCAGGGCGCACGTCTGCTCACTCACCGACGTGCCTCCCAGACTACACGGTTCCTTTCTACTTAGCGTCAGCGTTTTGCTCTACAGAGCCCCAGAGCCCGGTAACGAGGAGATCCCGCCGTGCCTCCGTCCCCAGCTTTGGCTGGAATAGTGTCCTGGCTGTCACTTATGCGAGTCCCCGCCGGCAGCCTCCCACAGCCGAACGTTTCCAGTAAACGATCTGAGATGACGCCCCGGGGACAAGTCTTGGCGCCTGTGGGGGCCGTGGCTGTGCGCTTCCTTCGCCACCCTCCTGTCGAGGGCAGTGATTCTGAGCCCTGTGATGAAAATTAAGACCCTCCTTAGAGCCATGGGACTAGTCAAAGGCCCCGGACGAGGGGCGACAATGACAGAGCCCGTGCTCAGAGCCCAGAGCGCCTCCTCCGCAAAGAGGCCCGTCGGGGCAGCTGGGGAGGACCCGGAGGCAGAGGGAAGGGCGTGGGGCTGGCACTTGATGGGGGAGGTATTCTGCCCTCAGGAGAAGTGGGGGAGATGTGCACAGCCCCTGGGACGTCCCCTCTAATGTGAGCGGGGCCAGACTCGGAGGCACCGGAAGCCTCTGAGCCCTCAGTCTTGATGTCTGAGTTAGGACGCGGCTGAGGGGCGAGGGAGGCGTGGGGTGCAGGTTTGTTTCTCAGGGGGTCCAGGGTTCCAAGATGTTCTAGAGTGAGGACAACAACCTAGCCGGGGGACCCGGGGCCTGAGCCCCGTGATGATGGCAGGGAGAAGGATGGGTGTCCGTGAGAGGGTCACTCAGGGCAGCCACAAGACCGTGTCCTATCGTCACCAGCAGTGGGGCTCCAGCCGAGGCTGAGCGGAGGGTGCTGGGGCCTGAACGCACTGTCTCAGCCGAGGGTAACAGGAGCTAGAACACGGTGCCAGGTCCAACACAGGACACCGGGGGAGGCAGACTGAATTCCAGATGAACGACACACGCTTTTGGTGTCCCCAGTATTCCGCGGAGCACGCTTACACTAAAAAAATGCGAGGGCTGTCCGGAAAGTGTCCAGCCACGTGATATGACAAACTAGAGGTACGTAGGGCTGGGTTAGTTTCCCGACAGCCTGGTACAATACGCATACACATACGCACATGTTTTGTGTGTGTGTCTTACATAGATAATTCCAATATGTACACACATGTGTATAATTTTGTATATATGATGCCAGTTGCACATACATATACACACGCACATGCACACACATAGAATTGCATATAAATGTTCGTATAAAATTCCGTATTTACATTCGCTGCATCTGATAACCCTGGACGAGAAGACACACAGGAGACGGGTCGGAAGAAGCCCTTAGAGGGGACTCCCTCCAGTCAGCATAGCCAGGACACATTTCCTCCTTGCGCCCTTGGACCTGAGAAAGAGCAGGCACTCTGTGACCCATGCTCAGGCCCACAGAGGTCACCAGAAGTGCGTTCAGGTGTCCCTGCCAGAGACACACGCACTCACCTGCTGTCACCCAGCTCTGCCCAGCCTGCCGCTGGGCCGCAGTCACTGGGCAGGGCCACAGCCTCCTCCAATCAGAAAAGGGCTCCAATCCCCATCCCCACCCCCACGTCGGTGACGGCCAAGCAAAAAGGAGGCAGAGAAGCCGAAAGGAAGGACTGGGTTTGTGTGCTGTGGTACAGCTTGCTTCTCAAAGGGAGTAAATGTTCCCCTTTCAAACTACAAGTACCACTTCAGTGACCCTGTCCCGGTTGCTCTAATCACGGTGTTTGTAACCCGGCGGGGCCCCAGGGCCACCTGTGACAGGCGATCGCCATAGACACGGGCATTTCACTGCTCCCTGTGGGTGACGACTCGGCCCCGCCCCAGACACTTGCTCTGAGAGCTGAGTCACAGCGATGCGATGCCAATGCCGGTTTAAACTCATCCGGTCGCGGAAATTACCCCAGGGCTGTGAACGACATCCTTTCCTCACTGGAGCACCACCCTGGTTCCATGCCTTTCATTTCTTACTCCAAAAACAGTCGCCCTTTGCTCTCTACGTGACCGCTCTTCCCACAGTGTGACTTCTTCCCTGGACAGTTGTCAGGGGAGACCCAGCCGCGACTCATCGACCGAAGCGACTGGACTCCTGGGTGTTCGAACAGGTGCCCAGCAGTCAAACTGGAGGGGAATGCATTGTCCTTGGGTGCAGGGACTGCAGGGCCCATTACACTTTGTCACTGCTGGTCATGAGACTGACGGGGAGAAGATTATGAGAACTTGAGGCCCAGAGGGGACATGTGAGAACTTAAAATGTAGGGTGTCTCCCGCAGTTAGTCGTGGTCAGACGTGGTCAGACTAACAGCAGTGGGACGATGAGCCAAGACAGCAAACAACTTTAACTCACTGGTACACGCACCTACACACGTACTTACTGCGTGTGCAGCAGGCCCCGTCTGCAGTCCCACATTTTGTCTGTATTTCCACTGTGCCAGCGGCTGTTAATGCCCAGATGATGAGTCTCCAGCGAGCGCCCTCCCACACCTCCGAGGATGCCCTAGTATGAGCCCCTGGAACTTTCTACCAGTGGCCTGTCTCTCACCCTGTACCAGGCAACTTGGGAGCGCCTGGGAGCAAAGCTCTGGGGACGGTCCTCAGCCACTTCTAACAAGTAGGGATGATACTGAAGCATCTTTCTAACTGTCACCCATAGGTGCCCACAGAACAGACTCCCTGTAGCCCAACGAGAGCCCGCCCATTAGCACAGCACTGGTGAGGGCTTCCTCCTCTACCTGTATCCCATCCCCCTGCCCCTAACTGTGATTCAGGGTCACTTCCCAAATAAATCACTTGTCTCCAACCCTCATCCCAGGAATTGCTTTTGAAAACTCAGACAAATCCAGAAAAACCACCTTCCCCCCGTCTCCCTCTCTCTCTCTCCCCCACTACCCCCTGACAACACAACTACGAATGGCTAAAGCTTTAAATGTTCACGTGCCTTAAGGTATATTATCCTCAGTTATGCCCCTCTGATTCCATCACTTTAACTCTGTTTTACAGAAAAAGTTGTGACCAGGAACTGGCCAGCTGCGCCCTCCTCTGGGAAGTGAGGTCACACGGCCTCCCCTGTGACAAGCTCCCCACCCTCCGTTAAGGAAAGAGAGAACGGATGTTTGGGGGGCCCGGAGGTGCCGAGCAGAGGAGCCCACAGACCCGGATGAGACGATCAGCCTGCGCTGCGTGCCAGCTCCCTTCTCAGTGCCTGGTGAACGCTGACGCCCGTCACCCTCGTCACACTGGGAGGCAGAGCACAGCCCAGTCTGAGGAACCGAGAGGGGATCTGCCTGGCGTTTCCTGGATGGTAAGTGGCAGAGCCAGACTATGACCTCGGATCCAGCAGAGCTGCCCCCAAACAAACAAACAAACAAGCAAACAACAGAAAGCATCCTGAGGCTGGGAACTGCAGCCCTGCTCTCTGAGAGTGGACGCGAGGACCCGCCAGGTCACGGTGTTTTCCTGGATTCAGTCTCATTTTGGGAGATTGCTACACCAGGGTGGAGCTCGGTCTCTGGGACCTCTGTTTTGAATGACAGGGACAGGGTGAGCCCACAGACACGTCTTGTTTCGGCTCGGCGTCTCTCCTGGACGTAGCACGTTATATCTTGATGAACTGCCCTGTGTCCCCCTGCTAGAACACCCCCACACGTGCAGAGCAAGGCCGGAGGGCGCTGACGTCGGCTGGGTCCGACCCCAGCTCTTCCGTTAGCAGCAGTGTGGCTGCGCGAATCGATTTCAGTATAGAGGTGGCGAAGTACAGAAAGGAGCACTTGAAACCTAAGTAGTTGTATGAGCAAGGTCACCCCCAATCAGTTTAATAAATGGGAGAATCATAGCCTCCCTCTCAGACAGCTCCTCCTTTCCAAGTGGCGGTGATCGTGTGCCAATCCTTTCGGTCCTCGTAAAGGTCGACGATTCATGGGATGATACCCAGTATGTCCTCGTGTACAGCCAGCCGTCCTTCAGCCCGCTGTGGCCAGCTCCCGTGTCCCCCTGTGCCTGGAGTCCCGAGTCCCCCAGTCCAGAGTTCCTTGAATTCAAGACCATTCACTGGGAAAACATTTTCTTACTCTTGAGCAGACACAGCTGACGTGGGGTACCAAAAGCAGTACCTGATTTCTTTGACTAATTTGCTCCGGTCCAAGTGACGACAGAG
The DNA here is from genome assembly GCA_004026885.1 of Lyroderma lyra. Taxonomy (NCBI): domain Eukaryota; kingdom Metazoa; phylum Chordata; class Mammalia; order Chiroptera; family Megadermatidae; genus Lyroderma; species Lyroderma lyra. The sequence goes on from PVJL010011310.1 coordinate 26,627, forward strand.
CAGGAGGGGCCTCCGCACAGGGCATCCTGGGATCCACCTGTCCCAAAGCCCGGTGTGTCCAGCGGTAACACACTCCTGGTGCATCCGGGGGCCGGGGCCGGGGCCCTGGTGACAGATCATGTTTTCTCCCCTTTTTGACATCTGCCTGGTCTCTCAGGAAAGCTCCCTGCTGAGCTCGCCAGCTGGGTTTTCAGATGGGGGGTGCCACAACTCAGGTGGCACGGATCAGCAGACAAAACTAGAGAAATGAAGCAGTAAACAGCCAAGGCTCACCCACCTCTTCACCAAGAACCCCACTGTCAGGCTGCTGTCTGTAGGGTAGCCCCCAAACCCACACCCCCCGACCACCGAGTTCCATGCCGCAGCACTCACGCAGCACCCGGGACGCGAGACGGTTAGATAATCTGACAAGAACTTCGCATTTATATCCGTTACTGGTGTTATGGCTGGTTTTCTTAATATGTCAGGGAAATTGCCCATACTACACCTGTCACAGGTGAAAAATCTGCATAGACATGCATAATTCATGACTCTCCAATCTCAGAGAGAGAATTGCAAAGACTTGTTATTGCTCAAATGCCAGTTTTTACAGCGGCGTCTCAGATATAATTGAAGACTCTGAAAAAGGCAGCGTCGGAGGGGCTTTTCCATGTCCTCGATACCGGGGACGGCCTGCTTTTGCCCCCCGCCCAGCGCCTCGGCGGGGCAGGTGCAACCCCGAGCTAAGCACGCCCGATGCGGGGCCACCTGGTAGAAGTGAATGGGGGTAGAAGTGTGTGGGGGGGTCATTAATAGAATAGGAACAATCTGTAGGCACAAGAAAGACATTTTTCTCGTTTGTGAATCTCCCATTGTGTCTCACTGCTCCTGTAGACGAGAACTTGGGTTATGTCACCTTGTAAGCGCTGGCCTTTTCGCTTAAGATGTTCCCTCTATCTGAGATGTCCCCTTACTGCTCTCTATACATCTTTAAATATGGACCCTTTGCTATTTTACTTCCATTAGCTAAAAAAAATTAATGTGACATGCAAGACAAAGTCTCATTTAAAAATTTTAAACACTATAGAAATAAATACATCTCCTTCCTCAGAGTTAAACTCTAACCCTTAGGTGTGTATACGTTGTTCAGCTCTCAGATGGGTATAGTTTGGGGCCATTTTCTGTGCATTTGTATACATAGATAATATGGTTACAAATAGTTTTTAACACAAAAATTATGTTGTGCATTTATCCTTCTCATTGCATTGTCCCTTTTTTATTTAAGCCAACTTTTTTAAGAAGAGTTTTTAGATGTACAGAAACTGTTTCCAACACAGAGAGCCCACATATATATTATGGTCCACACCTGCGTTTCTGTGCTGTTAACACCTCACAGGGTGCGCTTGTCAAACTAATGAGCCCATGCCGATGCCCTATTATTAACTAAAGACTATTTTACTTAGTTTTCCCTACTGTCCTTTTTCCATTCTAGGTTGAAGCCAGATTGCTTGAGTTCTAATATTAGAATCCCTAGATCATTAGCTGTCCATGTCACTGTGCCTCATTTTCCTCATCAGTAAAATACTAAAATAACAGTTTCATGCATTATGGTTTGGGGAGGGTTAAAATGCGTGTGTACGAGTGAGTGTGTGTGTTACATCTAATAGGCCCTGACATCAATGCAAATCTAAGTCTAAATACATCATTTAACTCTTTTCTTCAACAAGCTTCTCATCCATGAATGGAAAGTCTTTATTTTTATTCCTAAGCAAGACGTGGCACGTGCAATATATACCAGCAGCCTTGGACAGAACAGGCTCAAGGCAAGCGTTGGCTGAGCTGACTTTGTGAGATTAAAGGTCGTTCAGAATTGTATCCATGCTAAGATTTTGGATGAACTCTTGGAAATTTTTATGTTTACTTTTGCCTTTGAGTAAATATGAGGAAATGCTACTAAAGATACCTTTAAGAAAAATAAACATGTATCGTGTGCCTTTTATGTGATAGGGACATGGGATGGAAACTTTTTAAACAGACGTAGGTCTTGCTTTTTAACAAAAGCTTATCACTCGTGGAGGAGCACATACCTAGGAGACCAGCATTGCAGGAGATGTGTACTCAGTGAAGAAGAGAAAACATGGAGGGAGAAGCTAGGTCTCGCTGCAGGAGCTAGGCAGAGGTTCCGGAAGTTCGGGGAGACAAAGGTCTCCTTCAGCCATGGTGGCTGCCAGCCCTTAGAAGGTTCTGTGTGAAGACAGAGCCTTCAGCAGACACCACTTGCTGGGTGAATGGAGGGAAGGGAGTTCATTTTATAGTGAGTGGAGAGAGGGCCACTCACTATAAAAGGGGCATAACATATGCTCTGGGAGATCTATCTGCTTGGTTTTAACGTCTGTCCATCTTATCTACCCAGTGTCGCGCCAGCCAGAATCCGGATTCCAAGCGTAGCAGCCTTGCGTGGCTTCCTGGACGTTAAAGTAAGTGTTCACCAGCCGGGCCTGAGGCACCCTCCGGGCCAACGCACACGCTCTGTTCGCTGCAGAGCTGCCAGGTCTCCACTCTGTCTGGCCTCCTGTGCTGATTACCTGTGCTGAACCACACAGAAACCTCAGGGACCACTTCAGCCCTCACCCTCCAGAGCGCATCCCCTAAGTTAGATCCCTGCCACTTGGCACCGTCCTGGGATTAGTGGTCAATATTTGTCACTTGGGCCTTTGTCAGGTGACATCTGTGCAGCACGCCAACCTCATTCCTTGCAGGATTGAATTCCATACCTTGTGAGTTTTAACACAAGGCAGAAACCAGCTTTAATTGTGCAGGAAGTCACACTTTGGTTTTGTCCTGCTTCTGGGCACCTGGGGCTCAGCCTTATGAGGAGGTCTGGCCCTTGACTCAGAAGTTAGAAACTCTGTAGACACATTACTGGTGAGAAAAGGCCACTTCTTCCCCCATGCCTGGGGGGTGGTGGATTGAGCTGCTGTGACAACATCTCTTGAAAGAGTATGATGGCTTCAAATACTTTCAGCTACAGAAAGTTTGAGAAAACAACATGCACCCACAGAAATTTCAGGTAGCTTAATCAAGTCTACCATTTTACTGCATTTGTTTTCTCTGTCTCTTCATTTTCAAAGGACTTTTCTGACATCATGACATTCACCCCTGCACAGAGTGGTGTGCGTCTGGGAAAATCAACGATACTCTCCTACCTAATCATTCATATATGCTAGAAATTTAACACCGAAACAAGAATATATCCTAAAAATAGACCACATTCGAATGTCCCTAAAGTTTTCAAAATGTCATTTGTGTGTATACACACACACACACACACACACATATATATATATATATATATATATATATATATATATATATATATTTATATTCTTCTTTAGTTTTAATCCAAAATTCAACTGAGTCTCCTTTATTTACATCAGGGATTCTCACCTTTTCTGGTCTCTCATTCTCTTACTATCTTTGAAGAGTATTTTAGGAGAATTTCCCACCATACACATTTTATTTGAATGTTTCCTTCTGATTCTATTCAGTTAAGTGCTTTCTGACAAGAGTCACAGATAGGAAATGCTCTGGCCTTCTCAATGTGTCATACCCTGAGGCTCACAAAGTCAGCTGGCTTCCTTTTTTTATAGTAGTGGCAGAAGTAGATCAGTGGTTGCATGTGGAAGGGGACCCAGTGAAAGCTGGGAAGGATGAATTATAAAAGAACGTGGGGAAAGTTTTGGGGGTGACAGATACATTTATTATCTTGATTGTGGTGGTGGTCTCATAGGTATACACATATAATAACACTTACCCAATTGTAAGATCTAAATATGTGCAATTTTTGTGCATCAACTGTCTGTCAACAAACTTATTGTAAAAGCATGCAAGAAAAATAAACATTTTTGGCTAAATATATTTGCTTAAGTCTGAAACAAAAAATCAAGTGTTAATTAAAGAAAGTCCTGCTCTGTCAGATTCTCATAGATTGCCACTGGAGAATGTATTTGGATTCCCCAAGATCTGTCCTAAATCTTGTAGACCACGGAATCTTTTGTTCCTTAAGAACTGGCGATCTTTTCCAGAGCTCAAGGTTCCCAGTAAATAATTTGGCGAGAGTGGATGCATGTCTTTGGCCACACCTCTGAGACACAACGTTAGAACCTGCGGTTCACCCCGAATACGCCTAATCCCTGCCTGCAAAGCCCAGTGCAGGAAGCACACAAATAGTTTGTAACTGCCAATTTTATTCTTAATCCCTTCTGCTTTTGTGCAGCCAGTCACAGGATGTAAAGTGCAGCACAGGGGACGTGACCGATAATATCGCAATCACTATGCGTGGTGCCAGGTGGGTACGAGACCTACCGGGGCTCACTTGTAAGTTACGTAAATGTTAACCACTTCGATGCACGCCAGAAACTAATATAATATTGAATGTCAACTGTGATTGAAAAATGAAATATAAAGCATGAGTCAAATGTGTATCTACAGGAAGACCACACAGAAAACAAAGTAAAGCATATAAATACAACCAGTTAATAGGGAATAAAACAGCATTGATCGCACTGCAGGTGTGCACAGAGTGTCTGCAAAGCACACCTCTTAGGAGCTGAGTCGGCCATTCGTCTGCTGGCAGGCAGCAAGCCCCTCAGGACGCAGCGGCTTAAAGCACCAAAGACCACTTAGGTTACTACAGGGCTGCAGTTTAGATGTGGTTTTGGGGGGGCATAGGTCCCCGCTGGGGCGCTTGGCTGGAGGGTGAGGGACCCACGTTTGAGGTCGTGCCACTGACACAAAGCTGTGCAAACTACCTGGGGACCCAGAGGAGAATGGGTCTTGGGACGTCGTTTCCTCTCCATGCCGGGTCCTCAAAGGGCTTCTGGAGATTTCTCACAGCATGGTGGCCGGGTTCGAAGACAACAGTGCCCCCCTAAAAGCTAGGGAGAGGTGCATGGCATACTCTATACCCGTCCTGCTATATCCTGTAGGGTCCCTTCTGCCACACCGTTTTTGGCCACCTGTCAGGTTTACAGGAAGGGGACACAGCCCCCATCTGTGGACGCGCAGTGGCAAGTTCGTCAGAGAGTGTGGGAGGGACGTATTCCAGAGCTTTCTGCTACAGCGGGGTTCCCTGAGGACGCAGTATTTCAAAGCTTAGCGCCTCTAGCTGCTGTCGCGTTGCCTTCCAGGGTTTCCGCCGTCTTCGTGGTTGTTGACACGCAAAACTTCACATCGTCTGGCAGCCTCCCAGCTTCTCATACACATCTCCCCTCTTAAGGAAATCGGGGGGGGGGGGGAGGAAAGGCTTTCAAAAAAGTTAAAGCCCACATTTTAGGGTGAGTGTGGAACAATGAAAAGAGATTAAAAATCTCCCACCCAAAATGGTAACGTAAACTGCAAGGCGTTTTGTAATGAGAAGGGACTGAGTTTTGGAGGAAAGCATTAACGGTGCACTTGACGTGTTCTGGAGCCAAAGCCACTGAACGGAGCACATGCTTGCGGGTCTGCAGCTGTTCGGTCAGGTATTTCTCTATATTTTATTTATATTAAGTCATGGAAGCTATGTATGTGTATACACAAAGGAGGCAATAAATGTATATACATACATATAACCTCCATTAATATATGACATTTGATATGATACGTGACATGAGATATGACACAAGATATGAGATGACATGACATGAGATGACATGATATGGACAGGGAGCTTTTTTATGGTGTCATATTACATAAAATATATAACCCAACCAAGAAGTACAGTTTGCTGGGAAAACAATGGGTTGGGAGTAGGATATAAAGGATTTAAATTCTGTTTCCCCACCTGTGAATTGTGACACTTCAGGCAGGTTAGTCAATCTTTTTCTGAGCCCCAGCTTTGTTATTCTGTAAATAGAAATAACAAGATCTACTGGGCTGAATAATTACATGAAACAAATGCTATTTTAATTTCCTGGCACATAGTAGATGCTCAATTAGTTTCTGAATGACTTTTCTTCCTTGTTACACCAGTTGGGAGAGAGTTTTCTGTTGACATCTACCTCTGAGTCGAAGTATTCATGACCACATTTATCTTTATAATCATAACATGGCAAATGCAAAGGATTTGGAGTGCAATCGATACTAAATGTTTGGAAAATTAAGTTACTAATATTGATAACTTCATGTTTAAATAGCCTATAGGCCTTAAGTATTTGCCAACTACCTAGAAACTTTTCATCTTCATATCGTAGCGCAGGTCCTTGAGCGCTAATTCTGTCTCCAGTATCCAAACAAAGAAACTGAGATCAGGAAAGTTACCCCCTGGTCTAGAGGATGCGACTGGTGAGAAACAGCATGTAATTTAGAATTCGGTCTATACCCCAGTGCTTGTGTGCTGCCTCAGATTTGGAATTAATTCCAAACGAGGCAAATCACCATAGAAAGGGACCACCCCATGAAGCGACTGCGTTTGGCTGATTTAGCCCGAGTTGGTTCAGAAAGTTGGGAGTGGCGTGCCTCTGCAGACTGGCACGCCGCCGTCATGACCGAGTGAACCCCACGAGGCGGCCGGGCACAGTCACCAGCGGCGGGGGTGAGCCGGCCCCTCCGAGGGCCACGGCCCGGGAGGGGCTGCAGAGAGAGCTGGTTTGATCCTGTCAGGTTGCTCATGAATGTTTCATCAGGCCTCCTCAGGAGAGGAGGGAGATAAAAGCTCTCCAAATGACCTCTTTTGATTTTCTCATAATGGGAAGATTATAAATCCAGATGGAACATCGGGCCGGAATGAAGAGCGCCTTTTGAAAACCTGAAAACGCCTGTCAGAATGCATTTGCTCTTATCTGATGCAGCCAGGCCCGCTGCCCTGCGCGTGAAGGGAAGGAAGGTTATCAGATTGTCAGCAAGGGCAGCCGTGGAGTCAGGCGGCGGTGCTGTGGCTGGCTGACCTGACTCTCGTCCTGGGGAGGGGCCCACAGGGGCAGGCCCGGCTTCCCGGCAGGCCCAGGGTGGGGGGCTTCTCACGGCCACCCCCACGCGCACCCTCTGTGGCCACAGGAGCTCACAGCAGCATCGCCAAGGCCGACTCTCCCCCGGGGCGAGGGGAGGGGAAGTGGCACCAGGTTGGGGTGGGGGGCAAACGCACACGTGCAGGAACGCTGCGACGGCACACAACGTATTTCTTACGAAAACCTATTTCCCTACGCCTTTCAGCGACATCCGCTTTCATCATAGGAAGAAAAGCCAAAGACGCGAAAAGAAAACGCACCATCATTTCCTCAAGACGCAAGCACAGCCTCCTGCGTGTCACGAGGCGGAGTCTGCCCCCAAACAAGACACTTGCCTGAGACGCTAACGAGGCACCCAAACCAAGACGTTGTCAGAGGGCAGCTCGTCTGTCTCCCCAGAACGCTTCTTTCTCCAGTGATTTCAGGTCTGGGGTGACATCAGGGTGCGTGCTACCCTCTTACCGTGTCTACATCAACAGACACAGACATAAATATAAACACACAGACGTAACCTCAATGTACGTACGTTTCCATGAGCGACATATACGTAATCATATAGCATTTATGTGTTCTATATATCACCATATGATGTATTAATATATACACGCGTACGTGCGTATTACCAAGGGCATGCATATAATCACACACACACACACAGAGTTTGGGGCTCTCTGGTTCAATTCCTCTGTTGGAATCTCTTTTGGGGGTCCCTGGCACCTCTCGGGAATTAGACATGGTCCTCCAGGAAGCAGACCCTTCGAAGTTCTTTGGGTCTAAAATTAAGTATAATTTCCAGGCCACCTGGATTGTGTTTACTATTCTACCAGAATTCCGTTCTTCTGCTGGCACTTATCACAATCCTAGTGAATTAATCAGTTGAATAAATGTTTGCTTAACAGCGACCTCTGCTATTCTTTTTTTTTTTTTTTAAAGGTACTGGGATGACACAGGTTAATAAAATTACATAGGTTCCTACCTCTGCTACTCTTAATGGTTTATGAGGGTAGATCTGTAGTTCCTGTTTACTACCTCTGTCTCCTGTGTCTTACATAACAAATATTTAGTAAATATGGAATGAATTAATGAAGTCATATAAAGCAGCATGCCAAAATATAGTTTCCAATAGGGTTATGTGTGTTTGTGCTTACATGTGTGTATACAAATACACACACGTATATAAGTATGCATGCACAGGTGTGCACGTGTGTATTTGTATGTATGTACCTGCATACACGTATATAGAGGTATTTGCACCTATATGTATGTGTGCCTATGTGTGTGCTGATCTTGGAGAAGCACAGAGGAAGATTCCAGGAAGTGTGTACGTAAAAAGAAATGTCTGACTTAAGTCATAAAGCTCTGAAAAGGTGGGAGGACCTGGAAGTGACGGGGGTGGTGGTGGAAAGTGGGGACAAGAACATGGGAAGAGGGCGGAGAGCTCACCGCCAGCGACAGGAAAATGCCTGGTTCAGACTGGCCCATAAATGCAAGACCTGAGACGGCTGCTAGAGATGAGCTGGAGGCATTTGTAACGTTAGTTCTCAGGAACGGAGCGCGTGGCATGCACCGGCCACAGCTGCCCGTTGTCCCCACCGCCCCGCCCGTGATGGCCCGGGCTCACAGGGCTGGAGCCCGAGGGGTGTGACGGTGGCTGTGTCTGGCCTCAGACTGCAGGTTCCTCCTCCCACCGACAGCCCCGTGAGGACCTGATTAACCCCCATGGGCTTCAGCCGCACAGAGACAGACATCTGTAAAGACAGCCCGGGGCGAGCTGGGGGAGGAAGTCCCCGAACCCTGGAGGCGCTGGTGAGCGCGACCTCGGGAGTTTCCAGTCAGTGAGAAGGAGTTAATTGCACCCCTTTCCTACGGAGGGCAAACGCCTAGGACGGGAAGGTAAGGGCTTTCCAAATGTTAGTGGGGCTCCCGGAGACCTTCAAGGCACTCTCAAGCACGTGATCCCCTCTTTCACTTTTATGGCCAGAAATGTTAAGTACTTTATTAGCATTTTATCACATTAGTAGCTCGTGGAAAAAGTGGAGATGGAGCACAAAGCTTCCCAAAGACAGAACAGCATCTCCAGCCAGGTCACCGCTGCATCTTCTAGAAAATAACCACCAGAACGCAGAGAGCTCGCTGGTGACATTGTGGCAATGGCCGTCGCTCACGTCCAGCGGGTGCTTCCACCACCGTGCACTCTGGGATATGTGAAAACTTAGGCTGGCCTTGACTCGAACTCTAATCCATCCACCTTGCCTCAAGGGAAAATAAAATTCACAATAAAATGCAGTTGTTCAGTATTCCCAATAGAATCATCGTAAGAGAAAACAGAAGCTGTCTCTCAATGCCAGGCTCTGTCACTTGACCTGCAAGACGACCCAGGTCCCAGCTGCCCGTCTTTGACTACTCAAGACCTCACCTGTGTCGCCATGGTCAGCCCCCCCACCTTGGAATAAACCCCACAGCTGGGGAGGTAGTTACATGCCTCTCTGGCTCACAAACAAGGAACCTAAAATACGGCCGCGGTGCCGTTAATGTGTACCAGGTGGGGGGGCTGTGGGGCTCAGCAGGGCAGGGGGCAGGCCCGGCCTGCAGAACACCAGGTCCACTTGCATTCCATGGGACACAGTGCAGTCTCAGGGCCCCCAGCCCACTGCCAGAGGCTGGAAAGGTCAAGGTCACACCCGCCAGCAAGAACCTGTCTCCGCGAGCTAAGAACAGGCGGTCAGGGCAGACGCCTCATTGGCGCTCGGGCCCTGCCGGAGGCTGCATTTCCTCCTACCCACGAAGGCACCTGCAACCAGGTACGGACGGGGGCGTAGAGTCAGGGACTTCGGAGTCAGGCAAAGGCTGGGCTCCAACTCAGAGTCTGCTGTGCATAAGCCCTGTGACGGGCAGCGTGCTGTGCAACCGTACCCAACCGGCTCCCTTCGCCGGAAAACGTACGTTGTTTTTATCAACCGTTCGTAAAACCACGATACTAGGTGTTCAGGAAGAAAAGATGAACAAAACTAAACAGAGTGCTGCTACCCTGGTGACTATTCCACAGCAGCCAGGAAGGCAGCCAGTTAATATCCATAAAAAGAGGTGGAAATACAAATTAGCTAATATTCACAAGCACGTGTGTGATGTCATTAGGAAGTATAACGGGACGGTCTTCACGCGATCAGCAGAGCAGTGCCTGACGTGACCGCGACTGCCGTGAGCCCTGCAGGGACAGCACCGGACATCGGGAGGTGGGCAGGCTCACAGGGAACGCGCGGACCGTTTGCAAAGGGACCCCACGAGACCAGAGGTCAATTGGGCTGGTAGATGGGACTCTGTTTTCTTTGCAGGGACAGGTGCGGTGAAGAAAATGAAAGTCACACGGGATTTTTTGAATGCTGGGCACAAAGCAAACTGCTATGCCCCAACCTACCTGCCCAGCATACAGAAAACAGCGAAGCCTCCCTGCCCCGTAATAAACACACCCCGGGCAGGGGGGACGGTGGCTCATCCCTCTCCGCTGCTCCGCCCCATAAACGGCAGCAGCGCACCTCCTGCCGCGAGGCGGGCTCACGCCTGCGCAGTCCGTGATGGACGAGCCGCACCCTTACGGCTTGTGGACCAGTCCACCCTCTGTCCCGGAGAGACGGGTCACAGTACAACAGAGAAGCGGTGGCCCGGTGGCTGGTAGACAGTCAGTGCTCAACGCGTGTCCGTTCTGGCCTCTGACCTCCGCGGCCCGAAAAGGGTCCAGAGCTGTGTCAGTCACCGTGCAACACAGGCTGCGGCACCACATGCAGAGCTCACCCGGGCTCTCTGCCGTAGGTCTCCGAGAAGCTGGAGAGGCTGTGTCCCCGGGCAGCACCCCTCACGGGGCTATCCTGACATCGTCATGGATCCCTGGCCACCCTCTAAAACCTGCTGGACCTCAGCTTGGAGAATCGCTGTGCCCCAAATCTAAAACAAAATAAAAGACAACTTCAGTCCCGTACGCAGCGTCTTGTGTGATCACTCCGAATCACGCACACTGAGGAGGTTTATTAATCTCAGTAGGAATGAGGCACACTGGATACTTGCTAAGATATATTTTCTTCCTAATATCTTACTATTTTTTCAAATTCCAGGTGAGAATTACAAGCAAAGGTGAAGGATGCCTTTGCCCAGGAGCTGAAGTTTATATTCCAGAAGGAAGTTTCCGGGTGAGCAGACGCCTGCACTCCGGCCTCGTCCCCACTACTCCTGGGAAAGAGCATCGTGTCCCACGTGCCATGGGCGGGAATGCTCTTTTGTCACTTAACATGGTGTGTGTAAAGCACTAACCCGATATCAACTGCGTAACCACCAAGGACAGGTAGCAGCTCCTGCTGACCTGCATGCCCAATTCCATTCCTTTACGGGTCAGGATCTTGCCCCAAGGGTTAGATATAAAATGTGGAAGCTGAAGCCGGATCCAGCAGAAACATGCCGGGAGGAATGAGTGATTTCTGCCAGGGGCACGGGGCAGCCCAAGAGTCACTTATGCCTCATCCCTGTAAAAAGCCATGACTGTGACTTCCAACATTCCGTGATGTCCCGCGGCATCGGTGGGTGACGATCACTTCAGTTGGGTTGATGCCTTTGTGAAAATTCTTAGCAAGGTAAGTGATTAAAAAAAAAAAAAATCAGGATGAATGATTACTGTTGTGTTAGTCACTCATGGATCATAGTTAGAGTGGCTTCTAGAACCCCATAATTTTATTGCATCACAGAGGCTCAGGGTAGCGACACAGAATCAGAACAAATCAGTAGACCTGGATTGCATCGCTTCTTCCCCAGGGTCCAGACTGCTCGGCGTGGCAGGCATGCTGACCCCCGCGGCCACCAGCCTCCCCTCTGAGTACGTCTCCCACGCCGTCCCTCTGTGCTGTCCTACTTCTGCTCACAGCGTGACAACTTCCTGAACGCAGGGATCTTGCCGGACATGCGCTTGGCAGTATCCTTAGGGCTCACAGAGTCTGGCACATAGTAGGTCGGGAGGAAAATATTTGTGCCACCATATTGGGAGCCAGCCCTGCAGGCCAGCAGCTGCCCGGGCACGAAAGGCTTCGCTGTCATGGGTGACAAGATTCTACTTTACGAGCAGCTGGCTGAAGTGTGGCAGCTGGGAGATCGGGGGAGGAAGAGAGGAGGACGGATGAGGGAGGACAGGGACAAGCTCATGACATCAGGGAGGGCTAGGAATCCCTTGGCATGTGAGTCCTCATCACTGACGCTTCCTGTCATCCTACAAAATCAAGTTCAGATGACACCTCTATGAAACCGTCTCTGATCCCGTGGGTGGAACTGGGCGTTCCCTTCTCTCTATAAGCAGAACAAGTGCTACAATCGCCTGCGATGCCACTCCACCACGGACACCTTGATGACAGAGAGAACGTCCAGCGTGTCTCTCCGCTCTGGCTCCTGACAGTCACCCTAACTGTGGGGCTCGTTCATAACAGTAGTTTCAGTGGTAGTGTCGTGGACTCAGAGCACGCTTTGTGAAATAAATCAAATTAAACCTCGGCCTCTCCGACTCCATGTCTGGTTTATTGCTCGGGACACGAGCCCGCCAGGCGGAGGTGACAGCTGTGCTTCCTGTCCCCGTACGTCGGCAGCACCAGCAGAGGCTGTGGGTCCCACAGGGGCTTTCGAGCGGCTGTCCTCACACGGAGTGTGCAGACAGAACACCTGGGGATCTGGTTAGGGCACAAGTTCTGATTCGGTGTGTCTGGGCGGGGCCCGGGCCTCTGCACTTCTAACGAGCCCCGGGCGACGCTGACATTTCTAATGCGCAGACCCCACTGACTAGCGAGGCTCCGGGTCACACCGGACCCCGAGAGCAGACATAAAAGCACTCCATCAGCTCCTGGAGGATTTCATTTTCTGTTGACAGAAAGTCCCCAGCCAGGCGAGAGCCATAATTCAGTGTCAAAACTCATTTCAGGTGAATGGAAGTTCATGGCCCTCGGAGTCCCCTGGTCACTGACGGGCCATGCACAACACGAGGGGGGTGCCATGCTGCAGTGACTGCAGATCGGGAGCCCAGCCATCTGGGTTCTCAGTTTGCTGTGCCATTTGCTACGTCTGGGACCCTAGCAAGTTGTGCCCCCGGAGAACCCCAGATTTCCTCACCGCAGTGCAGGCCTGGTGGGAATGCCGGCCCACTGGGGTCTGTGCAGGGGACACGATCCGGCACGCATTTCTCTGGGCACCAAGCCCGCAAAACGTCAGCGCCCCGTGCATCTTCATGGGCTTTTTACTGGCACTGCTTCCTTTTCCTGGGGGGCCTCGCCCAGGCCCCACCCCGGCCTCCCCGTAGCCAGGTGCTGCGGCACGGGCAGTAACTGAGGATGACCTGCCTCAGACCTACCCGCCCTCACCCCGGCGGGCGGCTGTCGCGCTGGGGGACAAGTGGGCTTGTATACCTGTTAGAGGTCACTAGGAGGATGGGACAGCCTGCTGACCGCCCCTCTGGCGGGACCCGGGGTGTACTCTCCGCCCGCCACTCCCACCGTGGGAGCCGTCGCAGCTTTGAGAGAGCGATGTGGAGACCGTCTGGACGGTCCACGTGACGAAACCCCGCGAAGGATTCTGGTGGGCGCAGAGACCTGCTCATCTGGCAGTGGCTTAGGACAAGCCTCCCAGGTAAGCGCCCTTACCTGTTCAAACCAGCGCGACCCCGGGCGGACGAGGGAACGCTCACTTTCGGGGTAAATCCACGTGGCTTTTCCACCTCTGTCTTTAGTGCCACACATTTTCAAGGGTCCCCCAGTCACGAGCTTACATTTCTGTGGTCCCTTCATCCCCACTGGCCAGGCCCAGGTGAGCTGCATTCTGGGAAACCATTCCTGGCACCCCCAAAGACGCCCCTCCCTGCTTCAGCGTCAGCGGCACTCCATGCGATCACCCCTGGGGTACAGGTGACACAATGCCCTCGCAAGACGAGTTTCACGTCACGTGTCTGTCTGTCTGTCTGTCTATCTATTCAAATGTGAAGTTGGTTAACGTGCATTTAAAACCTGTATCTAGAATAATGGAGGTGACAGTCACGCAGCAGAACCCCACTTCACGCGTTAGTGATCGGAGTCCAGAAATCACGCGGACCCGCAGGACACACAGACGCCCACAGTAAGGACCTGGAAAGGGGCCCCGTCGTACGGCCCCCGAAACAGCACGCAGACCGGCAGGAGGACAGCCCACTGCCGTGGCAGCTGAACATCCCCCCGCGGGGCAGGTGACTCCTCACAACCCCTCGAGGAAGCGGTAGGCCGAGGCGAAGCCGAGCTCGTCAACCGTTCTCTCCCCGGCAAGCTGCGCACGGCGTGGACCGCGCCGGCACCGGAGGCGACACGCTCTCCGCCGCCCGAGACGGCCGCCGCCCGGCCCGAAGTCCCGGAACGCGGCCGCCGAGCGTGCCCGCAAGCGCCCGGGTACGCAGCGGAGCGGGGCACCCGCCGGTGTTGGGAAGCTGTGATTCTGTCGGAAATCCCCCAGGAGCAGACGTGACGTCCTCGGGGGCCAGGGCAGAGCCCCGCACGCAGCAGCTGCCCGGGACGGACCCAGCAGCAACAGCCGCACCTGTGTCATCCGAGCGCCGGGAGCCAGCTACCTGGCAGGTGCCCTGAACTTGCCTGGTGACTAGCGAGTACCAAGGCACAAGCCGCGGAGCCTCCTGGGTGCCGAACGGCCAGAAGCATGTGAACAAGGGACAACGCCTCTCCCTAATTTCCCACGCTGACTGTGAAGACACGGCCATGCACGTGACACCGCGTGCGCGCGTCGGTGCCACAGCTGCTGCCGCCCCGACGTCGGCGGTGGCTTCACACGGCCACCCCACGCAGGCTGGGGTGAGCAACGACGGGACAGCTGCAAAGCGACCTGGCTCCGTCACGGCCCTGTGGACCCCTCGTGCTCTTCCATGTGCAAGCGAGGCAGGTGACGGGGGGGGACGTGACAATTTTAGCGCCCTCACGCGACAGCAGGGGTCGTGCTTGGTGATTGTACCGGAGGAGCACAGCTGACTCGTTTAACAGGTAACGCGACGGGCGCCAGCGACAGAGCGGGGCCAGGCGGCGGGCAGTGCGGAACCTGTTAGAGAAACAACCGGCGACACCTAGGACCGCCGAGTCAGCACACCTGAGCAGACATCAACGGAACAGGCCATCACAGACCTGGACGCACCTCCCTTCCACGCAGGAGCATGGACAACAGTTTCCCCTTCAAAGAACACTGGAGAACCTTCTAGGCTTGTCTTCTTAGCTGTCCCCTCGCAGTGACAGTAAGCGGGGGAGGGCGTGGGGAGAGGCACCCGAATGTCAGGTGCAGCTGTTAGGCAAAGACACGCCTCCAAAGGTGAGCACGCCTCGAATTTGGAAGACCCAGCTCTGAAACCTGCCTTCCTGCCCACGTGTGTCAGAAACCTGTTCACCCCCAAAAGGTGACCGCTTCAGGCATGTGGCAATCCGCCATCCAACCGGCTGAAAATTGTTTCCGACGGTCCTTTCCGTTTGTGCGTCCGGATTCCTAGTGCATTTCTCACTGTTGTCGGGTGTCTGTCACACGTCTACGTATAAGCCCTCGGCCCCTGCCCTCAGCAATGATGTCATCCAGACTCCCCCTCCCCGTTCACGTAGAAGCTGTTTACACGGTGTGTGCTGCACAGTGACGTCCGGCTGTTGGAGCTTGGCCTGTTTGGGAAGCTCAAAACGCGGAGTGTGTTGTGCGTTTATCGTCCGGACGCGCCACCCCCGTCCAAGAGTGACGTCACCGGCTCGGGAGCGAGTGACGAACTCCAGAACCGCCACCAGCCACCTCACACCGTCGGCAGTGGCAGTACACCTCAGAAACACACCGGCCGTTCGGTAAATCTTCTGCAAATGCATTTTAATTTCATTGTATTGATGAATGTGGAAGTTAATCCCTTGGTATTGATTTCTATTGATTTGTGTCTAACCGAATTCAAGTAAGCCCCAGCGATTGGCACAGAACAAATTCCCTTGTGCAGGCTAATTGGGTTGAAGGAATTCTCACTGAGGTGGGGGGCATTTGTGGGGGTGAGCCCCCTGTGACAGGGCTTTAATACAGGCTCCGACGGTGACAGTTACTGAAAAACTATTAAGACTCAGAAGATGATGACGAACACCTTTATGCGAAGATAAACGTGGACGTCGGTCTGGTCATTGCCTTGGACTCTCGGGCTCCGGAGTCTGTAAGGAGCTCAAGAGTGGTTCTAAGTGAGCTGTCCTTAGGGCGTTGGACCCTAACGGTACGAAATGAGAAAGTCTGCAGAGAAAAGACAAGGTGGAGAGCGGAGCTAACACTGAGCCAGCCCAGGGGGGTCCCGGTGCCTTGGTTTTGTGAACATTAATAATCAGGATAAACTTGCAAAGAAGGACTTGTGTTGAGTGCATCTTGTTTAACATTTCAGGTTCTGCCAGCACCGCCTGCCCCTCGTTCTGGCCACGAGGGCAGTGACCTGCCCTGCGAGGTGTATCCTGGTCCCGCCGGCGTCGGGTTCTCGCCAGCCTTCCTCGTCTCCTGGGCTGACACTTCACCAAAGAACATCACAGGAATCAGCTGGAGGCTCAGGGACCGCGAGGCGGCTTAGCCCCGCAGACAGGCCGTGGGCTCCTGGAGGGTGAAACTCCTGTGCATGTCACCCCAGTTTCTGGCCTGGAGCTGGTCACCTAGCAGACAGTCCTAAATGCGTCTTTACCTGAACTTAATACCTTCGCAAGGGTTTCTAGAGAATTCCACAACAGGCCAGTATCCCTTCCCTAAGGAATTGCTGGTGGTAAATTTCTTTCTCTGCCTCCCGTTTAGCCTCTCTGCCACCCAAAACGGAGGAATCCAAGGACAGACCAAGCAGACAATGACGTCAAGCGCTTCTAGGGACTTGCGATCCAAAGGGTTTGCCTGCTGGGGACAGAGGCGCGGAGGCCTCAGGAGCCCCGGTAACCGGGCGGGGAGCCGCGTGCAGCAGGCCCGGCGCGGCCACACGCCCCCACGCCTCCGCAGCCTCTGGGCGTTTCTCCTCTGACTCCCAGAACACCAGGACCCAGAAGGAGCTTGGAGAGCGTCTGTCCCAGAAGCACACTTCAGGTTCCGGAAATCTGGACCCAGCAAGGACTTGAGAACATGCTCAAGACCCCACATCGTCACCAGGGTCCTAGCGGGCCGGGGAACCATCA
>PVJL010011311.1:0-43741 GCA_004026885.1 Lyroderma lyra
TTTATCACAATTAGCGGAATCCGTGACCTCTCTATCAGAGGTCGTGTTACAGAACAGAAGAGGATTAGATTTATTGTTCCTCAAGGAAGGTGGGTTCTGTGCCGCTCTCAGGGAGGAATGTTGTTTTTATGCAGATCATTCAGGGGCCATAAGGGACTCTATGGCCAAGCTGAGGGAAAGGTTAGACAAAAGACAGAGAAAACGGGACAACAACCAGGGATAGTTTAAAAGCTAATTTAATAAAACACCTTGAATGACCACCTTAATTTCCACTCTGATGGGACCCCTTCTGATCCTGCTGTTGCTCCTCATGATTGGCCCCTGCATCTTAAATAGATTAGTTGCCTTTATTAGAGAAAGAATTAGTGCTGTGCAGCTTTTAAGACAGCAGTATCATGCCTTAAAGGGTCAAGGAAACCAGGATAAAGAAGATATTTAGTTCTAGGATTAGAACTATTCACTAGAAGAAGTGGGGAATGAAGGGTTAAAGTGGAAAATTTTAGACCCTAGACAAGACCTTGAGATGGCCCGAATGTGCTGACCACAGCACAGATGGCAACCTCCCCCTCCAGACAACTACTCCCTTTGTTCCAGGAAATAGTTCCTTGAACCCGCTGTACAAACTTGCTAGATTACCAAATATTATCAGTTGCTGCCAGGTGCTTGTGGTTTTTGCCTTTATAAACCCCTTACCCCTTGTGCTGGGGGTCGAACTCCTCTACCCCTGCGTGGGATATGAGTCGGCCCCAGTGCACTGGTTCCTGAATAAACCTCTTGCTGTTTGCATCAAGATCGGTCTCTTGTGAGTTCTTGGGTGTCGCGCCATCCCGAGACTGGAGTGAGGGTCTCCCCATTTCGGGGGTCTTTCACTTCATTATGGTGAGTTGTATAATTATTTCATTATATATTATAATGTAATAATTATAGAAACAAAGTGCACAATAAATGTAATGTACATGAATCATCCCAAAGCCATTCCCTACCCCCATCTGCAGAAAAATTGTCTTTCACAAAACTGGTTTCTGGTGCCAAAAACATTGGGGACTGCTACCCTAAAGAACTAAGACAATATGTTTCAAAACTTATGTAGAGATGAAGTCTATCTTTATTTTGGCAAATAAAAAGTTGGGTCAAGAAAACATGAAAAAGGAAGAAGATGGCAGATTAGGTGGATGCTGTGTGTACAGCCTCCTGGAACACATCTAGGTTGCACATAGACAGGGGAAGAGTCAACCTTGGGAAACATAGGAGGACTGACTAAGCAGAGAGTCTGGACAGCTGAGGAAATAGAGAAGGAAGCCCCATCAAGACCGGTAGAGCAATGGTGTGACCTCAAACCTATGGATAGTGAGGGAGCTCTGGAAGAGAAGCCTCAGGCATAGGGGCTCCCACAAGGGAGTGAGGGGTGCTGAGCTTATGCTTCTCTCCCTCCCTCCAGCCCAGGAGCCATGTGCAGGAGAGAGGAAAATTCGTTACATCTGGCAATTAAAAACATTGGGAATTCTGTCGGTATGTGTTGGTGAGGCGGAGGTTGGCTGGAAGTCCAGGTGCTCTCCTGTGGGGTATGTGCATGGGCTTGGCTGCTTGCCATGCTCACCTGTTGTTTAGCGGAGGGACAACATCATGGAGGCACCAGCACCATATTGGGAAGGGTTTAGCTGTGGGGTTTCAGAGTGGGGGCTGGAGGGTTCCATTGTTTGAGTGCAGAAAGCACCACACATGTGGCATGCAGAAGGACACCATTTTCTTCTTTACTAAACCTTCCCCCAAAAGATTGACTCTGAGACCTCACTGGTCTAACAAATTCTGCATGTGCTCACTACAAACCCAAAAACCACATCCATCACAGACTAAACTATATCCCCCTAGGCTGCCAAGCACCCAGCCCCACTCTACCAGCTGCAGAAATGGGCCTTACAGCTTTTTAACAGAGGAGCAAGCAGCTCCACTTTTCTAGGCAACCCTTCCAAAACAGACAAAAAAAAAAAAAAAAAAAAAAAAAAAAAAAAAAAAAAAAAAAAAAGATTTCCCTTTCCTACCCTAAACACACAGACACCCTGGAATTTCAACCATATCACCCAGAGCTGTGCCCCCACTACCCAGTAGGTCACCCAGGGCAGCAGAATGATCAGCCTTGTCCTAGTGTTTTGTTTTGTTTTTACCTCCTCTTATTTTTTCAATCTGAAGCAGGAAAGGCTGTCCACATCTCACCGAGGAGAGGTCAGTGCTACTCTGCCACTCCCTCTGCTGCAGAAGTATTGAATTATTCTTTTTTCATTTTTTCTTTCTTTTCTTTTATTATTGCTCTTTCTTAATTTCTATTTTTATATATATTTTTTGTTTTTATTTTTTAATTTAATTCTTATTATTACCATTTTCTTTATTTTCTTCTTTTCTTTTTATTTTTCTTCCTCTTTCAAAGTGTGATCAGGCACACTGGAGATTTGCCTGATCCCAGTCCGGTTGGGTGAGTGATTGGCCCCATCCAACAAGTGAGGAAACATGTTTTTTTCAGACTTTTGCAGGAGCAGCTGTCTGCAACTTAACAGAGCTTTTGGTGACACTCTGCTGCCCGTTTAGGGCAACTGAAAGTGTGCTGCAAGTGACAGATCTCAGAACTCACAGGAAGAGGAAAGGGAAAAAGAAAAGAAAAAAAATGTTTTTGTTCTTTCTTTTTAATTTTTTCTTTTTTTTCACTTACTCTCTCATATTATACCATGGGGCCTACACAAAACCTTTTTTCTTTTTAATTTTACCATGTTGTCTTCTTTCCATTCTTTTTTCCCTTTATTTAAAACTCTTTTTCATGATTTATTTAATTGGTATTGCATGTCTGTAATTTTATTTTTAAAAATTTCTTACTTTTCTTAATTTTTTTCTGTTTTTTTATTTTTAAGTCTATTTTATTTTTTAATCCTTTCTATTTTTTTATTATTTTCTTTATTTTATTATTATTATTAATACTTCTTTTTCTTTTTTTCTTTCAAAGTTCACACAGGCACCCTGAAGTGTTGCCCTAGCCACATAGAGGAACTTTGGGAGGCCAGTGATCAGCTCCTGCCCTACTAGCTGGGGAAGGCTTTCTTTAGGTCTTTTGCAGGAGTGGCTGTCTGAGACTGACAAGGAAGTTTCCAGTGTTGCTCTGCCACCACCCCTCATCCCCAGGCCACCTAAAGGTGTGCTGCACGTGGCAGAACCCAGGGATCTCAGGGAAATTTCTCTTTTTTTGATATTTTTGTTTGTTTGTTTGTGTGTCTGTTTTGTGTCTTTTTCTTTTCCAAAAGTGAACACAGCTTCCCTTAAGACTTGCTCTGTCAACATGAAGGCACTCTAGGTGGATGAGTAATCAGCCCCACCTTAGTAACAAAGGAAGACTTTCTTGCAAACTTCAGCAAGACTAGCTGTCTACAATGGACCAGGAATTTTTGGTGTTATTCTGCCACTTCCCTTGGACAGTTAAAGGTGTGCTGTGAGGGGCATACTACTCAACTACAACTGAAGAACACATACAGCACACTAAAGGAACAATCCTAGATCATACATACAGGAGATAGAAGGAAATGCACCATTCGACCACATAGGACCACATGCTACATAAGTCCACCAAGCAAAGACTAAGAGACCTAAGAGATATGCCTACTGTATAGAAGCAAACACAGAGAAGAAGCCAGAATGAGGAAACAGAAAAACACATCCTAAATAAAGGAACAAAAGAAACTCACAGAAATAAAGTTAAGTGAAATGGAGGCAATCAGAGCAAGAGTTTAGAAAACAGGTTATAGGAATGCTTAAGGAACTTACTGAAAACCTCAACAGTGAGATAGCAACCATAAAGAAAGACATAGAAACCATAGAAAACACCCAATCAGAAATGAAGAATACAATAACTGAAATGAAGACTACAGAAGAAGAAATCAACAACAGATTAGATGAAGCAGAAAATGATCAGTGATCTGGAAGACGAGGTAGCAGAAAATTGCTAAATATAAGAGTGAAGAGAAAAAAGAATTTTTAAAAATGAGGACAGGCTGAATGACTTCTGGAACAATATCAAGCATAACAACATTCAGATCATAGAGTACCAGAATGAGAAGAGAGGGAGCAAGGAATTGAGAACCTGTTTAAAAAGATAATGACTAAAAACTTCCCTAACCTGGCAAAAAGAATAAACACAAACCCAAGAAGTACATAGAATCCCAATCAGATGAACTCAAACAAGTCCACACCAATATACATTATAATTAAAATGGCAAAGGTTAAAGACAAAGAGAGAATCCTAAAAGCAGCAAGAGAAAGACAACAATTTACCTGCAAGGGAGCTCCCATAAGACTATCAATGGACTTCTCAAATACAAACCTTAAAGGCCAGAAGAGAATGGCAGAAAATATGCAAAGTAATGAAAAACAAGGGCCTACAACCAAAGCTACTCTATCTAGCAAAGCTATCATTTAAAATTGAAGGAGAGATAAAGTACTTCCCAAATAAGAAAAAAGTAAAGGAATTCAGTACCACAAGCCAGCATTATAATAAATGCTAAAGGGATTTATTTAAGCAGAAGAAAGGAAAACACAAGCAAGCAAACAAATAAAAATAATAAAATAAAAAACATGGATTATAACATGGTGATGAATATGTACTTATCAATAATTACTTTAAATGTAAATGGGCTAAATGCACCAATCCAAAGACATAGGGTAGCTGAATGGATAAGAAAGCATGACTCAGGCATACATTGTCTACAAGAGATTCACCTCAGAACTAAAGACACACAGAGACTGAAAGTAAAGGGATGGAAAAGGATATTTCATGCAAATGGGAATAAAAAATATAAGCTGGGGTAGCAATACTTATATCAGACAAAATAAACTTTAAAACAAAAACTACAACAAGAGATAAAGAACAACATTACATAATTATAAAAGGTCAGTTCAACAAGAGTATATCACCCTTGTAAACATTTATGCACCCAATATAGAAACACCTAAATACATAAGGC
Source organism: Lyroderma lyra (assembly GCA_004026885.1). NCBI lineage: Eukaryota > Metazoa > Chordata > Mammalia > Chiroptera > Megadermatidae > Lyroderma > Lyroderma lyra. The sequence continues at coordinate 4,998 of PVJL010011311.1, forward strand.
AAATATTGACTGACATAAAGCAGGCATCAACAGTAACACAATTATAGTGGGGGACTTTAACACCTTACTGACACCAATGAACAGATCTTCCAGACAGAAAATCAACACAGATACAGTGGGCTTAAATAACATGATAGAGAAAATGGATTTAATTGACATTTTTAGAGGGTTACACCCCAAAGCAGTAGAATATACATTATTTTCAAACACACATTGAACATTTTTTCAAGATAGACTACATGTTAGGCCACAAAACAAGCCTCAGTAAATTTAAGAAAATTGAAATTATATCAAGAACCTGTTCCCACCAAAACATTATAAAACTAGAAATCAATTAAAAGAAAAAAACTGAAAAATGCACAAACACATGGAGGCTAAACAATATGCTACTAAACAATGAATGGATCAACAATGAGATTAAGGAAGAAATCATAAGGTACCTTGAGACAAATGAGAATGAAAACACAACTACCCAAAATCTATGGGACATAGCAAAAGCAGTCCTGAGGAGCAAATTCATAGCAATGCAGGCCTACCTAAATAAACAAGAAGCATCTCAAATAAACAGTTTAATCTTACACCTAAGGAAACTGCAAAAAGAACAGCAACCAAAGCCTAAAGTCAGCACAAAGAAGGAAATAAAAATCAGAGCAAAAATAAACAAAACTGAGACTAAGAAGACAATACAAAAGATCAATGAAACCAAGAGTTGGTTCTTTGAAAAGATAAACAAAGTTGACAAACTCTTAACCAGAATCCTCAAGAAAAAAAAAAAAATGAGGGAGGACCCAAATAAATAAAATCAGGAATGAAAGAGAAGTGACAACAGACACTACAGGAATACAAAAAATTATAAAAAAATACTATGAACAACTATATGCCAACAAATTTACAATCTGGAAAAAAATGGATAGATTCTTAGAAACAAACTTCCAAGGTTAAATTAAGAAGAAACAGAAAATTTAAATAGGCCAATTACAACACTATAGTTGAATCAGTAATAAACAAACTGCCAACAAAAGAAAAGTCCAGAACCAAATGACTTCACAGGTGAGTTTTACTGAACATTCAAAAAAAAAAAAAAATTAACACCTATACATCTCAAACTATTTTTAAAAACCCAGGAAGAGAACAGGTTCCCAAATTCATTTCATGACACCATCATTACACTGATTCCAAAACCAGATAAAGACAGTACAAAAAAAGCAAACTATAGGCTAATATTTCTAATGAACATAACTGCAAAAATTCTCAACAAAATATTAACAAATAAAGGTCAGCAATACATTAAAAAAAATTATACACCATGATCAGGTGGGATTCATTCCTGAGATGCGAGTTTGGTTCAATATATGTAAATTACACACACACACACACACACACACACACACAGACACACACACACACACACACACACACACACATCAATTGCTATGATATTCCATATCTGAATTTAATAAAGGTTACATATGATAAACCCACAGCTAAGCTAAAAACATCCCCTTAAGATCAGGAACAAGACAAAGATGCCCATTGTCACCACACTTATTCAACATAGTACTGGAATTCTTAGCCACAGCAATCAGATGAGAAAAAGAAATAAAGTGCATCCAAATACAAAAAGAAGAAGTAACACTATCATTATCTGCAGAAGACATGATACTATATATAAAGTATCTCATAGACTTGACCCCAAAATTGTTGGAAATGATAAATGAATTTTGTAAAGTAGCAGGATACAAAACCAATATCCACAAATCAGTTGCATTCTTATACACCGATAACAAACTAGCAGAAGGAGAAATTAAGAAAACAATCTCATGAAAAAAAATACCTAGGAATAAATTTAACCAAGACCTGTACTCAGTAAATTATAAGACACTGAAGAGAGAAGTCAAAGAAGACACAAATAAATGGAGATACATACCATGCTCATGAATAGGAAAAATTAGTATAGTTATAGTGTCCATACTACCCAAAGCAATCTATAGATTCAATGCAATCTTCATCAAAATACCAATAGCATTTTTCACAGAAAAATAACATATAATCCTAAAATTTATATGGAACCATAAAAGACCTAGAATAGCCCCAGCAACCTTGAGAAAGAAGAACAAAGTTGGAGGAGTCATGCTACCAGACACCAAATTATACTACAAGGCCACAATTATCAAAACAACATGGTACTGGCATAAAAACTGGCACAAATCAATGGAATAGAGAGTCCCCAAATAAATCCATGTCTATATGGTCAATTAATCTATGATAAAGGAAGCAAGAACTTCCATTGGGATAAAGACAGTCTTTTCAACAAATGGTGTTGGGAAAACCAGACAGATATATATATAAAAAAAAATGAAATTGGATCACCGTCTTATATCATATATAAAAATAAACTCAAAATAGATTAAAGATCTAAATATAAGACCTGAAATCATAAAACTCTTAGATGAAAATATAGGAAGTAACCTCTCAGACATTACTCTTAGCAATATCTTCAATGACATATCTTCTTGGGCAAGGGAAACAAAGGAAAAAATTAACAAATGGGACTACATCAGACTAAAAAGTTTTTTTACAGCAAAACAAATCATCAAGAAAATGAAAAGACATTCTATAGAATGGGAAAAAAATATTCCCCAATGAAGCATCTGATAAAGGGTTAATATCCAAAATTTATAAGAAACTCATATAACTCAACACCAAACAAAACAAAACAAAACAAAACAAATAAACAAAAAAACCAAACAACCCAATTAAAAAATGGGCAGAAGATCTGAATAGACATTTCTCCAAAGAGGACATACAGATGGCCAATAGACACATGAAAATATGCTCAACATCACTAATGATCAGAGAAACGCAAATCAAAACCACAATGGGATACTACCTCACTCTTGTCAGAATGGCTCTCATCAATAAATCGACCAACAACAAGTGTTAGCAAGGATGTGGAGAAAAAGGAACACTTTTGCACTGTTGGTGAGACTGTAAATTTGTTTAACCACTATGGAAAACAGTATGGAGTTTCCTCAAAAGATTAAAAATAGAACTACCTTATGATCTAGCAATTCCACTCCTGGGTATTTATCCAAAAAAACCCTAAACACTAATTCAAAAAAAAATATGCACCCCTATGTTTATTGCAGCATCATTTACAATAGCCAAGATATGGAAACAATCTAAATGCCCATCAATAAATAATTGCATAACAAAGCTCTGGTACATTTACACAATGGAATATATTACTTAGCCATAAAAAAGAGTGAAATCTTGCCTTTTGCAACAATATGGATGGAACTAGAAACTACCATGCTAAGGGAAATAAGTCAGGCTGAAAAAGACAAATACCATATGATCTCACTTATAATTGGAATCTAAAGAACAGAATAAACAAACAATCAAAATAGAAAAAAATTTTTTGGACACAGACAATAGTTTAGTAATTGTCAGAGGGAAACAGGGCAGGGGGATGGATACATGGTGATGGAAAAAGAAATGACTCTGGGTGGTTAAAACAATGCAACACGTAGATGATAAAGAACTGTGCACTTGGAACCTATGTAATTTTACTAACCAATGTCACCCCAACAAATTTAATAAAAATTAAAAAAGAAGAACAGAATTACTGAATTATAGGAACATATAATTAAAGAAACACCAAAATTGCTCACTTTAAAAAAGAAACAAAGTCTTCCTAGTTTTTGCTTATAAGACAATTAAAAATGAAAATGTGTTTTTTAAAAAAAAGAAAACATATGAAAAAAGTTTTAAGTAGAAAATTATGGATTCTTGGATTTGAAAATACTGGATTAGTCTATGAAAGGATTAGTGTGTGTGTGTGTGTGTGTGTGTGTGTGTGTGTGTGTTACCTCCCAGAAGTCTTTGTGCAGTTTAAAGCTTTACTAACTCAAAAATTATAAATACTGCAAATTTATAAAATTACTACTTAAAGGCTTAACTACTAATTCTTTCATACTTAGATTTAATGAATTTTGAATAACAAATTATTTTAATATTTTGGTGTGGGTCCCTTTGATGATTGAAAATGTGGCAAAACAAACATTATTTAAAATTCACAGAAGTCAGTAAGTGTGAAAGATCTGTGCCTAGATTTATGCAAGACAAAAACATTATGAGGGGAAGGTGGAATTGAGGACAGAGGAAATAGAGTAAAAATCCCTGGGAAATAGCCAAAATTTCAGAATCAACTTCAGATTTTCAAGGATTATGAAACTGGTGGGCCTTAAGGCAAGATCTTTAAGGGACAAAGGGAGTTGGGTGACACTGCATTCCATAGGAAACTAATTGAGAATTGGCTTAGGTCTCACTGCCAGGACAAGTAGAGCTGGAATGAGAGCTCTAGAGGGCCCAGGAGTGAGCAGGGCCCAGGAGTGAGCAGGGAGATGTTGGGCTGGATGGTGGGGGAAGGGCTGCAGTTCAACCTCCTCCCTTTATCATCACCTCCTCTGTCCTCAGGAACCTTCGTCACAAGGCCACAGCTCTGCGATGCAGACCTGAGGTTCTGCTTCTGGAGTGAACTGTCAGTGTGTGGTTGCCTGAGCTCAGAGCAGCAGTGCAGTTCAGACAGTGGAAAACCTTCTCTTGCCCCTGAAGAGCATTACATGGCTGAGCCTTAGTTTCTAGTTTCGCTCCTTGGATGGCTGATAGCATCTTCACCACCCTTGTGGCCTGGGGCTCTTTTTTTTGTTTGTTTTTACTATTTCCCCTTTCAACACTTTTCTTCTTCAAAAGTAGTGTCCTTACCACCACCTGGAAAACAGAAACATCAAGAAGGTAAGAAATCCTTGGCCCAGACGCAACAGAGGTTATCTTTTTCCTTTTTAAAAAAATTTCTACTTTTCTGAATCACCTAGAGAGATTCCTGAAATAGGAATTCTCAGGAAAAACCAAAACATCACCCTTTTAGGAATAAGCCAGGTGGGACAGGGATGGGTGGGCACAAGGATTTCTATTTGAAGATCACACTCATATCAGGGGTTCTGGTATGGTGGTGGGGCTCCAGGGCACAGTCCCAAATGAAGTAACAGTGACAGAGAACTGGATACTGAGTTGGGACTCTGCAGGGGGATGGGCCACTCAGTACAGGTTCCCCAGTTGACTTGCCATGGCAGGTGTCTTGGGCAAGCATCTCTCTTCTATTGTCAGGGCTAATTCCAGGGCAGTGGGAGACTTTGAGAGCCTCCGAGCAGAGGCCACAGCGGGGCTCTGGCCTCAGGATGCAGGGTCCTACCTGAAATGTCCAGATGGCCCTCTAGGTCTGAGGAGGAATGGGTTTCTTCATAGAAGAAATCCATGGTGGGTCTCTCATAGAAAATCCTTCTTTGTGTTTTTCCAAGAAAATCCAGAAATATTTTTATATACTTTAAAACTAAAAAGGGAAAAACTTCAGAGTCCCATGACTTAAATGTAAAAAGTCGTTCTGCTCATGAACACTGAGCATTCACAGCTTGTCTAGGGAGAGAGTGAGAATGGAGTCCCAGCCCCACATGTTTTGTTGTCTTTCAGCATCCGGTGGAGCCAAAGTGGAGAAGCAGGACAAAAGGTAGAGCTGTGAAAGGTGCGCTTCTGTCTCTCGGCCCTGAGCCTCAGGGTTCACCTTCTCTGTCCTGTCCCCAAGGATCCAGCTCCAGGTCCCTGAGGGTGCCAGCTGCAGGGCCATCTCTCAGGAAATGAGAGGCTCCTGGGGAGATCAGAATCTGGACAAGTCCCAGATCCTTACTTAGAATGAAGCCACTATGACTTGGAAATAAGTTTTGTCCAGTGTAATGTTTGGGGTGCTGTGGGCCAATCCTACCTGACAGGGATGTGGGACCTCAGGGCCAATGTGGACAAGTTGTGTGCCTTCACTCAGAGTCCTGTGTGAGTTGTTCTCTGCTCTTTATCTTGCAGAGGGCAGTTGTGAGGGCCACAGGGGTAATGGGTATTGAAGCTCTTTGTAAATGACAAAATTCTACCTGCTGTGAGTCTTGTCATCACTGTCAGGATTACATGTCCTTGGACCCTATGCCTGGGCTCCAGAGTCCACTCTCCCAAGCATCTTCCCAAAAGGGCCATTGCACTCGGCCTCCTGGAAGACCCCTGGGCTCTGCCTTCACCACGTGACCTGGTGTCCTGATTTCCAGCTTGCAGAGATTGCCTGCAAGAACTGGAAGAGGCTTGGGGCCTGGTTTATCTCCTGCAAAGGTAAGCAATCATCCCCTTCTCTTTGGGTCCTCCTTCCTTCCAAGCCTATGATTTGACCCCAGGGCTGCAAGCCACATTGTACTATACTAGGAAGGAGAGAGCATGGCGTGTGGCTACAGCCTTCATCAGAAGAACAGGGGCACTGTGATGTCAGAGTGGGGGCCGTGGAGGACCCTGGGCCCTAGATGCACAGCCACACCTGCTGTCCTGGCCCTTCTATTCTGGCCCTGTCCTTGGTTCTCCTGGTTCCCACTCACCTGACCCTCCCAGCCCATATGACCCCATCTGCTGCTGGCTGCAGCCTGGGCCCTCTCCCCTGCAGCCACACGGGGAGGCCCCTAGATGAGGACCGCTTACGTTAGCGTTTATGTCAAGATTCTCCTGGTGTTGTGTCTAAAGCAGCTCCTGAGGGAGCCCTCCAGGCCTGCAGGGAGCTTGTGGGAGATGTTTCTTCTGCTGCATCCCCATCGGCTTCTCTGGCTCCTTGTACTAAACACTAGCCATCTTGGGTCTCTGCCCTGTCACCAATCCCAACCACTTCCTTGGTTTCTATTTGTTCTCACTGATCCCCAAGTGCCCTTTAGCCATCAGAGCCTTTCCTTTTTCTGGACAGCCTTTCACCTCGGCCCCTGGCAGCTTCTCCTTCTACCTTATGCCCCCCTGATTCAGAGGCCCACCCTCTACTTCTGACAGCCTCCTCTTGCTCCCCACTGCCAGACTCCACTCTGTCTATTCCTCAGTGTCATTCAATGGCACTGCCACCAGGCACCAGCCCACAGAGCTTGTCTCTACACACCCTTTGGTTGGCTTCTCCTATTCCAGCCATCTCCAGCCTTGGTACTCAAGGTGTCACATTTTGGCCCTGTCTTGGTGGCAGGCAGCTATCAAAGCTCTGTGCCTCTCAACCTTATTACAGTGCAAGTCCCAGCAGGACCACCTGTTTGGTCACCTACCAGAGGCCATATTGTGGAGAAACCCCACAGACATGCAAGTGGAGGCAGGAGCCTCTCTGCTCAGCTCTGATGACCAGTATCTCCTGGAGATACAAGTCACAAAAAGAATCCAGATAAAGATTTGGAAAGAAAAAGAAGGAGTTAGATCACATTTAAAACAAATGAGCCCAGGCTACCACCTGAATTCTCTGGGGAATGTGTTGAAGTCACTGGTTGTTGAGCAGGCCACCAAACCTCCCAGCCCTCTTGGAGTGTAGAAGGCAAACCTGAGCAACTGTCTGGTCCTCAGCCACTCTCATATCCCAAGGTCTTGAGGGACTATCTACAGCAGAATTATAACTGGCTTTTTTGGGATCTCCCCTCTCTGCACAGTGAATCCCTGGTGGCTACTTCCTGGATCTCTGAGAACACTTCCTCACTGCAGTCTCCTTTTTTCTTATTCAATGAAATCTTGAAAGTCTGTCCAATTCAAGTATCAGCAAAAGCATCTCCACTGCTTTCCCATTTACAGCCCTGTCCCACCGGAAGTTCCAGTCTCAACCCTTGATTCCAACTATGTGCCAGGTACAGGCCCCATGTGGGGCTCAAGCCAGACCCAGACACATCTTCAATCCTCTCTACTGATCCTACCATCATCATCTCCACCGCAGATTGGGGCCAGTGGAGTACCTTGCCTGACAGCTCAGAAGAAGCCACAATCTCTCATCCCAATGAGATCCAACATCCAGAATACCTCTTGTTGCAGAAACAACTAGAAAGTGCGCAGGCTTTATCCTCTGTAAACAAAAGACCTCAGGAAGTCTTTAGTAGCTTTACGTAAGACCTTCCCAAGGACAGTGGGATGGCCTCCATATTTACTCAGAATTTTTGAATCAGTCCTGAGCTCTGGCAGCAACTGGAGCAACATCTATAAAAAGAGGCTTGTCCAACACTACTGGAAGTCACTCCACAAGATCCAGAGTCTCTGGAACTAAGGCAGTTTCAGAGAGAATTACCAGGAACGTGTGAGACACAGAGAAGCATAGGCTTTTGCAGCTGTATTCTTTCACAGGTGAAAGCAGCAAGGATTCGCAGAAGGTGGGCATCACAGCTAAGCCAGGACATGGGCAAGGGCCTGGAGCGCATTCTGGGGAAGGTCCCAAAAGATCTCTTCAGCGGCTCAGAAAGCTTCCTAGTGACATTTTGTAGGGTAGACTCTGAGGAGACAGAAGATGACTTAATGCTTTTGAGGAGTGACTCAGGAAGTGATATACTGAGGTGCTTAGACAAAGATCTAGAAAACCTCCTGGAAGGTCATTTGGACAGGAAGTTGGGGCAAATCAGTGAGGGTTTGATCCCTCTGAGTGTGTGTCGATCTTGACTTGCTATCAACTATACTCCTGCCAAGTCCGACACTCACACAGAAACCAGAAATCTGGGAACCTTGAAGGGCTGGGAACCCTGGGTGAACACCACTGACATGATTTCCTTTCTTCATACAGACACTCAAGAGGTGCTAGAAGCACATATCACTATGTTTGGGATGAGACACAAGTCCCTGTCCTATTCAGCAGGTCACCTTTCCCCTCTCAGTTGCCTGTATATCTGGGGCCCACTTGATAGCTAAGTTTGTTGAATTTCTGCGAAAACCACCTCAGGCCCCTCCAAGAGAGAAGGTAATAACAGAAGAGATGGGGCCCAACCTGGTGAGGCGTCTTGTCCCTTCACCTGTGAGGAATTTCAGAGGGCCCTGGGAGGGATTCCATCTGGTGATGATCATGGGCCCTCAAAGGCCTCTGATTACACAGGGGGCAGCCCACTTTCTCAGTCCTCACACTCACCTGGCAGAGTGGGGCTGTGGATTGGACTGAGAGGGGGAGCCTGCAGCCCAATTCAAGTTCAGCAATAGCCAGGAATTACCCAAGAGGACAGAGTGGAGGTCAAGCCTCACAAAACCCCTACCATAAGGTAACAATGCAGGAGATAAACTTAGGATCCCAATCTCTGAGGGCCGAAGAGGCCAGGGAGACAAGTTGTCCCTTCCTGTTTAACAAGAGTCTAGAGTCATCTTGGAAACCGTTGTGCCAACACAGTCTCAAATTATAACAGTGCATTTGAAGAATTTAGAAGCTCCAGGGACTAGTCAAAGTCTTAGAATGTCTGTTCTCCAAGATCCAGGAGAAACAGGCCTTCACACAGAAATGGTTAGTGAGTGTGAGTCCAAAGTGAAGGCACAGTCAGAGAACCAGTCTCACACAAGCCCCTTGATTCAGACAATTGGGCTTCCCATGTGCACCACTGCTATTATCAGAGAGTGCCAATGGGAGTTGGGGCAGCATCTAGTGGGCTATGTGGCCTCATGGCAGTCCAATGGAGCAGCCTGGGTCAGTAGAAGCCCAGGTTCTCAAAGCTTCAGGACTTTAGATAGAATCAGGGCAACATGATTGGTCCTACTTACAAGAGAGAGGGCTATAGGCAGATCAACGCAGGAGAACTTGCAGAAGGGCTTAAACAATTGGGGACCTCGTAAGCCAGAAGTATGAACCCCTCTGCCCAGGCCAGGGAAATAGCAGACTCTATTGGGAGGAAATCCCTCTGGCAGCTGCCAGAGAAGAAACAGACCCTCCAGAAAGCTTCAGACACCAGATGAAGTTCTTTTTCCAGGGGGTTTTCCACCTTAAACCTAAAGATCAAGATGCTCTGCAAAAATGCAAGCCAGAGCTACCACCCAAAGCAGCTACCACCCAGAGCCAAGGGCCTGTCAAAAGCTCTATTCTGGCCAGTGAGAATGCTGAGGGTCAGGAGCTCATGACTGCTATGGGACAGATCCTGGAGGAGACGGTGGGTCACTCAGCACGGGCTTCATGCCCAGAATTTAAATGAGCACAAGCAGAAATCCCAAGCCCCAGTATGTGAGGGTTTCTACTACTACAGGCTTCCCTTCTACCCAGAGCAAGGGCTAATGATAGGTCACATGGCCTGCAGTCACCAGGCCAACTCCAATGACCAGAATTGTTCCACCAGGGAACACAGATGGTCCTCAAAAAATGAGCAGTCAGGTTTGAGTCACTTCTTATCCCTGCCCACCAAGAAGACTTGGTGTCCAGTCAGTGCCTGCCACTGTGGGCCAAGGATGTCTGGTGTCCCAGACCACCACCAACACTGCCTGGGGCATTTTTGAGGAGGTATCTTTCTTTCACTGTCAACAATAAGATGTTTTGTTAGCCTAAAAAAATACATGTTTTTCTTTTAATCATAAGAGAGTGGTGTAGTAGTGTCCGTCTGTGCTGGTCTTGGTGTGCATTTGGGCCTCTAGAAAGGGGTTGTATGGAGGGAGGCTGACCTTAGCCTTATAAGCTCACTCCTTATGTTTTCACAATGCTGTTGTTACACAAACAATAAAAGCTACTCTAAAACAAGATGAGAAAAACCCATGAAGACCCCACCCCAGGATCTGGTTCGACCTGTCTTTCTCATACTTCCACTTAGCATTGAACTTTATGTAGCTGTAGGGGATAGGTTTACAGGGCATCACAGGGCTGGACAGTCTCACTCAGGCCCCAGGAAGTGTCAGAGTCAAGTGGGTGGAAGTTTGAGGGTGGGAAGCAGCTGAGCCCTGAGTTCAGAAGCAAGAGAAATCTTGTTCCTGGACCTCTTGATAGAAATAGATAAGACCTTCCCTTAAGGCCCCTTCTCTCCCTGATGGAGGCAGGGATGGAGATGGCCTTATGAATTCCTCATCGGTTAGCCTGACTAAAATGTACAGGTCCTCTCCCCCACCCCCACCTTTCTCACACTTAGAGTCTAGACAGGGTGGCACTTCCTACTCAGTGTGTGCATAAGGGGGCGCCTCAGAAAGGCTGATGAGGGCTGTGTTCACCTTGGCCTCAAATGATTGAATAGCCATAGTCAAGGGTAGCCTGCTTTCTCCCCCTCCGTTAACTCCAGAGAAGGAGTTCAGGAAGAATGGAATGGGATGTGACTGTGTGTGGTAAATACCAGATAGTCAGATACTGTGAACCTAGGGTGGGATATGGGTAAATAAAAATGGAAAAGTTTGGGTCCAAAGAAAGAGGAAAAGTAGTATATTGTGTCCATAAATGTGCAGTGACCTAGGAGCCCTAATGTCCCATCACTATCTACAGGCCAGATAGGAGGAAAGGACTCTACCCCAGGTCTCCACCTGCTCCAGATCTGAGATTACAGAGAAGCCACTGCTAGGGCCAGACTTATTAGAAGCAAAGCAAATCAGGGAGGGTTAATGTCTTCACTGTACAGTTAATAAGCTTGCACATCCTTACCTGTTGAATTCTAGAAAGGATGACTTAACAATGGGTGGAAAAGCCTGGACTAGGGAACTCAGGGTGTCGCTTCCAGTCTGGTGACCTTTACATAAACAGAGGAATGAAGGACTGCTCCAGGGGAGAGCTGGGGACTTAAAAGGCTGAGAGAATAGTTTGCCATCACATAATAAGTTTTTAGTGGCTCTAATCTTGCATAGCCTACAGGCCAGCAGGAGAAGAGGACATCAGACAGTATTTGTCACACCAGAGGGCAGAGCCACCTGTCCAGAATAGGGGTGAAGCCCAGGAGTGGTCCCTGCATTTTCTGCTCCTAGTGCAACTTGCCTCCTCCCCAGTCCTCAACACAGGAAACAGAAAGACCAGGAGCAATTTTTCTAGAGTAGGAATCCCAAACCCCCAGGCCACGGACTGGTATACTAGTCTGTGGACTGTTAGCAACTGGGCTGCACCGCAGTAGGTGAGTGATGGGCAAGTGAGTGAATAAAGCATCTATATTTACAGCTGCTCCCCATTACTCGAAGTACCTGTGCTCTGCCTCTTGTCAGATCAGTGGTGGCATTAGATTAGTTGTATAATTATTTCATTACATATTACAATTAATAATAATGGAAATAAAATGCACAATAATTGTGATGAGTTTGAATCATCCCGAAACCATCTCCCACTCCCCTCCATGGAAAAATTGTCCCTGGTGCCAAAAAGGTTGGGGACCACTGCTCTAAAGGCATTGTAACCTATCTAAACAAGGGTGGATAAATTGAATACCACTACCTACCTTGACAGTCACCCTCCCTGATGTACACTGGGAAAGCCCTGGTGTGGGCTTAAGTCCCTTTAGAGTGGTCCTATTATAGGCACCCTCTTCACAGGCTGTCTCACCCACATCTTCAATTCATAACCTATCCCCCACAACTTTTTTTTTCTAGAGCCATGAAATAATTTGAATGCCAAATTTTACCAAGATATTAATAAAAAGATAGCTATGTCTTTTTCAAAAAATGTAAAAATTACAGATTATAGACAGTTTTTAATTTAGCATTGGACCATTTGAAATCAAACCTGGCCTATAGATTCATTGTAGGTAGAGGACAACTGTATAAACAGTTCAGAATTCATGCGAAAAAAAAATTCTTATAAGAGCCAGTGATGTGTCTTGAGTTTTATACCCTCTCCCCCACCAACTCCTTACAAGGAACTCAGAACATCCTGGTGGTGTGTGGTTGTCACAATGGCCCATGTCTGGCTACCTCCTCTCTCTCATTTCCTAGAGCTATTGCTGATAAAACTGAAGCTGGAATATTTCTTGCTGGACCTGAGTCCTGATAGGGTTGTGCTTTTTTCTTCTTTGTTACTAGAGAACGTGTGGAGTATATCAAAATTGCTTTCAGGCTTCTATTGGTGAAGCTCCAACATGTATAATTATCTCAACCTCTTTACCCCTTACACTTTTTATTTCAAGAACATCCAAATTTGAAAGCTTTATGGTGAGAATAAATGATTGTCTTCCCACCTCTTTCTTCCCCCACACCCACCCTTACATATAAACCCCCTGATGTGTGGGTAATGGCATCAAACCATTGGATTGGATTGGGAGAACTGGAAATTATTGACTAGCAAAGATGAGTTGCTTCCAATATATCTGGCCACAATATCAGAAACTCAGGTGGGCCCAGGGCAATAGTTGTAGAAACAAGATTTAACAAAATGAGTGCTTTAACTCTGAAATTGTTATGTTCATTTGCTCACTGCTATCTACGTTGGATTGTAAATAAGTTCTTGAGTCAGGCCTTGTTGGTCTTTTTGTTACTGTATCTTCAGGGTCTGACTCAGGGCCAGGCTCACAGTAACAGTGATGACCAGCATGTATTCAGTGCTTAACCAGATGCCAGGCACTGTGATGCATTATGTGTACTGCATCCTATAGTCCTCCCACCAATTCAGTGAAGTGGCTGTTGTTATTTCCTTTTCAAAGATGGCACAGAAAGCTGAAGTAACTTGCCCAAAGTCACATAGCTAGTAAGTAAAATCAGGATTCAAATGCAGGCAAAAACTTATATACTACATAATACTACTCCTCTGTGATAGGTACTGAATCCTTACTTGTCGAATGAATGAACAATGAACATTTTGTGGAAATGTTGAGGTAGAGGAGGGTGGGAAAGAATTAATAAGGAAGCTACAAAAATCCTACACACATCTGAATGTTAGGACTCAGTTGTCATGCAATCCAGGAGGATCTAGCAGTGATCTCGGAGTCCTGCTGAGGAACAGACTAGCTATTTTGTCTGGTTAAGTTTGGCCTATAGGACCTGGAGAAGAGGCCAGTATTGTCAACAAGCATGGACATTATATTAGTTGAATTTGGAGATGTACAATATAAAATTTAAAAAAGTACAAAATCCTTTTCTCTTTATTGGGGAAAGGAGGCTCAAGGGCTAAGAATATCTTCTAGGGGTTTTATGTTGTAGATTGTATAAAAGACATATTATGGGGTTGAATTGTGTACCCCAAAAGACACATTGAAGTCCTAACCTTCATACCTGTGAAGGTGACTTTATTTGGAATACAGTATTTGCAGATGAAGTCAAGTTAAAATGAAATAATTAAGGTGAGCTCTAATCCAATGTGATTGGTGTCCTTGTAAGATGTGGATGGGAGAACCACACAGAGAGGGAAAATTGCCATGTGAAGATGGGAGCAGAATGTGGGACTATGTTGCTACAGGCCAAGAAATGCCTGTGGTCCCTTGGGAAGCTGGGAGAGGCAAGGGAGGACCCATACCTAGAGAATTTGGAGAGAACATGTCCCTGTTGACACCTTAATGTCAGACTTCTGGCTTTCAGAGCTGTGAGAGAATAAATTTATGTTGTTGTAAACCACTCAGTTTATAGTACTTCATTATAGCAGTCCTAGGAAACTAATACGGGAACTAATATTATTTCTCATTTTAGCATCATCATAATTCCTAATGATAATTTTGCCTCTCACTCCCTGTTGTCCTTCCCCCACTTGCTGCAAGATGCACAGCAGTGTCAGAAGTGCCTCACCTGTCTATATCATCCTCAACTGGATAGTTTTGGAATTTAGTGCAATCCTTGAAGGGACTTCTCTGTGTTCAAATGTTGCCTCAATCCTGGTTAGCTGTGTGACTTTGCCTGTTAAAACTCAAAGTGGCAAAATATGTGTAGTAGCATTTATGTGGTCTGTGCAGAAAAAATTTGGCCATTGTCAATATAACGAGAATGATTTGCACAACATTGATATAACCTGGCAGCCAAGGAGAGTGGACTGGAATGCACATGTGTGAACAATGATGACTTCACTGTACTAGTCAATGGGGGGATGAGAAAACTTTATTTCATTTTATTTTTTTATTTTTTTGTAGTATGTGGGTGGTTCCCTAACTGGGAATCGAACCCAGGCTACAGCGTTGACAGCGCCAGTGCCGAAGCCTTAGCCACTACACCACCAGGGAACTCCTAAAGATTACTTTATTTCATTTTATTTTTTTATTTTTTTGTAGTATGTGGGTGGAGAAAACTTTGAGTGAAAATGTGTACTGAGTAGCCATTATATTTACAATGACTGAGTGATTAGAGCAATGAATCTGCATCAAATTTTGCATTAAGCTTGAACATTCCTCTGTGGAAATTATTTAGATGATTCATAAGGCTTTTGGGGATGCAATTAGTGCTGCACAAATAAAAGTGTGCCACAAACACTTTAAAGATGGATGAGAATCTGTTGAAAGTGATCCACGTTCTGGAAGATCTGCAGCAAGCAGAACACCTGAGAATGTGGCATGTGTACAGTCTGCAAATAACAAAGATCAGTGATTGACACTGTGAGAGCTAGAAGCTGATCCGCGGATTCCAATAACTTCTGTGTCTGAGATTCTGATGCAGGGTCTTGGCATGAAACATGTTGTGGCAAAATTTGTTCTGCAGCTTTTCCTGCCAGAGCAGAAGGAAAATCATGTTGCAGTTGATAATGACTTGTTTCAAACTGCTACCATTAAACAAGATTTCCTCAAGAAGACCATAATTGGAGACGAATCATGGGTCTATGGCTATGATCTGAAAATGAAAGCCCAGTCATCCCAATGGAAGTCGCCTGGTTTTCCATGACTGAAGGAGGCATGGCAAAGTTGTAGCAAGATCAAGACCATGTTAACTGTTTTTTTGATTGGGGAGGTGACGCTAATGTGTATGAGTATGCTCATCCAGGCCAAACAATACGGTGTACTACCTCAATGTTCTTCATCAGTTGAGAGATGCAATACGATGAAAACGGCCACAGCTGTGGGAAACTGGTGATTGGCAGCTTCATCACAACAACACACCTGCCCATACATCACATTTTGTGCAGAGTTTTTTGGTGCAACATCAAATCACTCAGATGACTTAGCCCCTCAATAGCCCCAGATTTGGTACCCTACGACTTCTGGCTTTTCCCTAAGCTAAAATCACCTTTGAAGAGAAGGTTTCAGACCATTTGATGAGATTCAGGAAAATACAATGAGGCAGTTGATGGAGATTCCAACAAAAGATTTTGCAGCAGAGTGTTTTGAAAAGTGGAAGAGAGGCTGGGAGAACTGTGTCAAGTCTCAAGGTGCTTACTTTGAAATGAACTGAGGCATCATTGTCCTATGTACAATATTTCTTGTATCTTATATCTTCTTCAATAAATACCTCTATTTTTCATATTAAATGGCTGGATACTTTCTGGACAGACCTTGTACAGAGTACTTGCTATGTGCAGACTTTGTAAGGATTTTCTCTAATCCTCACCACCATCCTGTAATTTAGTTAACATGAACTCAAATGTCAAAGATACTTGCTGGGGAGAGAGGGTCTGATCCAGAGCTGTGCTGTTCTAATTGGCTCTGAATCCAGTGTCCACACCATGTTGATGATCTGGGCAACAGCGACGGGGGAGAGAATGGGCATAGCACAGATAAGTTAATGTTTTGGTACTGCTGCCATGGTGTGCTGGGAACAGCTTGTGCTGAGTTCCAGCTTTTACTGGGTTGCAAGACCCGATAGTTAAGTTTTCAGGATTTGTGCAAGCAGATTGATGTCATTGGTAGCTTGAAATTGGCCACGGTGAGAGCCTTTACACTACAGAAATTGGCAAGTGCTACAAATCAGAGGTCCCATCTGCCCCACCATCTGGTTTACTGGAAAATGACTAAAGGAGAAGGAAACCAAAGAAAAGTTAACTGTGAGGCCCTCAGCCTGAGGTTGACTAAAAAAGGCTGATATGATGTAGACACTGTTCTGAAGCATTGGGGGAGTCAAGGATGAAGTCACACATAATAGAAGCCACTCAATTCTGTGGGTTTAGGAAGGGCCAGTCCCTTCCTGAAAAGTTGGGAACCATTTACTGAATGAAAAAAAAGTCATCAATGTTGCCACCTCTCACCCCTAAACTATAGCTACATAACAGGGAAAAAGGAGTCAGTGTCTGAACTAGTTCAATGAATACTTTGTGTCTCTGCTCTTAATCTTTTAAAAAGAGAGACAACAGATCAGTGATTCCCCAGCTTGCTCATCATAATTTACCCCAGGAGCTGTGACAAAATTCCTGTGCACACTCCAAGTCTACTCTGGCTGCCACTTCCTGGGGCAGCCACCTGGCTCATGACCCCCGTTCTCTGATTCTGGATCTTTGGGAGCCAGGTCTGTATTCAGTGGCTCTGCCCTGCCATGACTAAGTAATCCAGCCATGACAAGGACACTAGCTGGCTTAGTCACATTTCTGTCTTCCAGAAATTTGGAAATTTGAGCTGAGATCCACTGACATTAAGCATTGTTGGTAATAAGTTGCATCAGTGACAGCATGCTAGAGCTGTGCTGTCTGATACAGTAGCTGTGTGTGGCTGCTGAGCACCTGAAATGTGGCTAGTGCAAATTGAGATGGGCTGTGAGTATAAAGTACACACTGGATTTCAAAGACTTGACATGAGAAAAGGAATTCAAATATCTCACTAATAATTCTTTGATTATATGTTGAAATGATTATATTTTAGATATATGGAATTAAACAAAATATATTATTGAAATTAATTCTTCCTGTCTTTTTACTTTTTAAATCTGGCTGCTAGAAAATTTGAAATTACATATGTGTTTGGAATTTTATTTCCTTTGGATAAAACCACATATAAATGTCCATGGGGCCTGTGGGTAGGGTGGCTCCTAGCTTCTGCAGGCCTGGGTTATTCAGCTGTCTTTTCTTCCATGAGCCAGCCCAACTTTCTTCCATTCAGTTTTCTTTTTGGTTTACTACACTATCCCAAGTAGTTTGAATTATTTGTAACCAATGGCACTATAATAAACCAACTGAACCAAAATCTCCCTGAGAAATTGTTTAGATAATTCTGTGGCTCTGCCAGAAGATACTTCTAGTGTTCCCAATGGGTCAAGTTTGAGCACAGTCTGAAATGATGAGATCACCTGGACTGCATCATTTTTGCTTCCCCAAACCCTGCCCCTGCCCTCTGTCTGTGGGACCTTTAGCTTTGGCCACAAGAACTGGATTTGAACTAGGAGATTCTGACAGTCAGGAAGCACAGCTGAGCTCCCCAAGGTGTCCAGTTCGAACTGAGGTTGTGCTTAGGACCTGGATTATATCACCAGAGCCTAGAGTTCAGAATAATAATAGCTTTGTTGGACTCTCCCTGAACTTATAGGAAATCAAGGTTTGAAACAAGAGCAGTTTCACAAAGCATGCACGATGGTTGCTTCCTCCCCCCACTTCCCTTTTCATTCCCCAGCTGGCACGTATGCTCACCCTTAGGCATTTTGTGTCTCTGCACCCAGCTTGTGAACTCTCACGTTGGAAATGTGATTGTCCTAAGACATTTCAGTTGTTCCAAGGTGTGAGGTAAAACTTCCACAAAAACCTGTCAAAGTCTGGCTTTGGAGTGGAATGCTCAAGGTTAACTCACTGGGGTGAACAAGAATCATATGCCAGATTCCAAATAATTATTCCTTTAGGAACTGCCTACTCCAAGCACTTTAATGAAAAATGATAGAGTTATTGACCTTTGAGATATTCAATTCCACCATGGAATGAAGCATCTGCAGTGGATCCGGCTGGGGAAGATTACATCTGCCCCACCTTAGAGACTTTGCAATAGTTTATCTTCAAAGTAAGCAAAGACAATGTGTCTAATGAATCCTTAAAGCATGATATGTGCAGATGGGGTTGAAAACTGACTTTTGCAATTTTTCATCTTTATCGTAATGGGAGTCCCTTGGAAACAAGTTAGAGATCATATGTAAATTTGACTTTCTGCACTTACCATGTTTTTGGAAAGACTAGGAATTAAATGATGAATGAAGACATTGCAAAGTTAATAATTTGAGAGAGAAACCTTTATTAAAATTAAAAAAATGAACTACATATGCTATATTCATATGTGGTTAAATAAAATGAAATGAGGCTCCAATGTGTTCCATATGGCTCTGTGTTAGTGGAAGACAAATGTGAGTAAGACATGGCCCTTACCCTCTGGGAGCTTGCATTCCAATTGGTTGTTGAGACAACACTAAACTGTGAAGAAGCTGCCCCACACAACCTGCCCAATGGCCTCAGCCAGAGAAAATGAAGCAGTCTGGTTGTTAAATGGGAGGGGGATACAGTGTGCAAGGAGAACAGGAACCAGTTTCCTGCATGTTTTTGTTGTTGTTGTTAAAATTCCCAACCCCATCCCATTACTTTTCCACTTCCTCCCTTCTCAGAGGTAACTACCACACAGTAATAGGAGTATATCCTCCCAGATAAAATTTTATTATATGTATTTAAATAAAGAGCTGAAATAAATGTGGTAAAATGTGAACATTTGATGCATTGGGACAGTGTATATTTGGTTCTGATTTATCATTTTCCTGTACTTTTCTATATCTTTGAGATATTTCAAAATTTAAAAGTTTGTAAATGAAGAGTATATGCAATGTGTAACTAATAAAATGGAGATACCAAGAAAGAAAGGAAGGAAGGAAGGAAGGAAGGAAGAAAAAAATAAAAGGAAGAAAGTGAAGGAAAAAAGAAGAAAAAAGAAGAAAGAAAGAAGAAAAAGAATCTAAGATTTCTGAGAACGCATAAAACCACAGGTCATATTGCACGGAGATAGTCAGGAAAGACTTGGCGAAGATGATGAATCTGCGTCTTGAAAAATGGAGCTGAGGGAAGATGATCTGAGTGAGAGGACCCTGTTAAAGAACAACTTATCTGTAAAATGAGGTTAGACTCCAGAAACTCTAAGGTCTTGTTCAAATCTGACATCTATGCGATGTTCATTGATTCCATCCACAAGCGATGTTTGGACACCTGCTGAATGCTACACGCCGTAGGCCTCCAGGACGGGAACGTGGCATGGTGGCTGTCCTATCGGAATGACCATTTTTAGTTTTATAATTCATCATCTTCAAACATGAAGAGTTTACTGTAATTGTAACTTTTTATCTATCTGTTGTTCTATCTACTGAGTTTTTTCTCTTAAATTTCAAACATTTTTAAGATCAAAACTATTCCTCATATTTCTCTGTATCCTCCACAGTGTCAAAAAACCATATAAATAATTGGATATTCATTAATACTCATGGAATGTTTAATTAAGTTATTCATTTAAATAGTAATTAGGAGGCTATTAAGTTGTAAAGCTCAAAAAGGAATACTTGAGATGCAAAGGTAAAATACTCTCTATTTCTAACAAGCTTTCAGTTTGATAGAGGAGACAAACTGGTATAACTCAGTTACTAAAAGGAGGAAGTACTAAGAAACAAGAAAACAGTACTAAGGAAGGGTTATATGGGTTAATTGATTGCATAAAGTGACACATATGTTTAAGCTTCTGGTCTCTATTAGAGATATATGAGTATTCAGTATTCTAGTTTACATAATAGACATGTTATTGTCTTCTGGGGATGGAAATGCTTGACAATACGTGGTACTACTTGTTGTTAAACAGTAATGTCTGCCTTTTCCACCTCTCTCTGCTTCCTGTGCCTCCATCATATGCTATTTGAATTCACTTTTTAACACCAGAAGAAACAGAAATAGAAACGAGCACCATCAATTTAATTTTGTATATGTTACTCCTTGTTGTAAACTTTTTGAAATGCAAGATTATAACAGAACCAAAAATTTAGAGTTCAATGTGGTAGTAACTCATTCTTAACGTGTCAGATGGTGAATTCAGATTCAATATTCATGCACTTAAATATGTGTCTTCTAAAAAGTTGCAATGGCAATCTGAAAACTGAAAACAAGCCTTCTTTAATAGATGTTTCTACTTAGACAGGCTCCTTTGGTTGGAGTAACAGGCAAATGAATGCTGAACTAAACTTATGTCTCATGACCTTGCTGCCTATATTGGCGGAATGCTAATATAAGTCAATGCTGTAAGAATGGTAATGATGCAAGTAATAATAATAGGCAACATTATTTTGGATTGCCTAACCACGTGCTTACACTGTTCTAAGCATTTGACATAAATTTTTAACTCATTTATCCTAACAATAAGCATATAAGTATGAAGTGGGTACTAATTTAAAAAACAGAAAAGTAAAGAAATAAAGTTTTTGTTTGCTTATTTGTTTTTTGGTTTTTGCCAGTGTAAAGATCACCATGGAACACTGCATGGTTCTCTTCTGGAGATCCAGAGTCTGCCCACAGGCATGAGGACTGACATGTTTTTCCTGCGTGTGCCTGGGTGGCATTATGGGACTTAAATTTATTTGAATACACACACGTCAACTTCTGTTGCAGGAAAAGCCATGGTTGATAGGCTGTACTGGCAAATACCAAGAAAGTCACTACATATTTCCCTGACAAGTCGTAGGCATGCAACCTAGCTACCTACCTACCTTTTTTCTTCCTCCTTCCTTCTTCCTTCCCTCCCTCCCTTCTTCCTTCCCTCCTTCCTCCTCTACCTCCTCCCCCTCCTCCTTTGTTTAATTTATTATTTTGGGGGGCGGTAATACTCTTCTAGAACTTACCTTTTTATAAAGCAATGCTTTGTAATAATAATTTACAAGTACTTTAAACTCTTTATGATGTAGTTGTTCATATTTAAGAGAGGTTTTTTTGTTTTTGTCTTTTAATCTAAGCCCTGTGTTTGGAAACAAGTCATTCACTGTATTTGGGACAAGAAAAAGCCTGATTTTGCTTTTGATCTAGTATAACATAAAAAACAATTTTAGCTTCTTGGAAAGGTACAAGGCATGGTTCTCTCTAACTTGGCTAACTTGCCTCTGAATGTCCTGGGTGGGTATGTTTACACCTATTACAAGATCTTCAAATTAATTCTTTTGTTATCGATCCTTTAGTTACTATTTGGAAATTGTTAAAGGACATTGCTCTTGTTTGTTGACTTGTGTATTTGCACAATCACTGTTCAACGTGTGTATTGTGAGTTCCTGCAGTCTGAAAGCTTGTCAGGAGAAAGAGCTCAGGTTTGGGAGTTAAACGCCACTACCCAACTTGTGCCACTGCAGATGGGTTACTACTCCTTAACAATCCTAGTCAGATTTTCCACCTATAAACCAGTAAAATGCTCACCTGGCTGGCAGACCTGAGAAGAAAATGGGGTCAAGCTGGTAGTACACCATAAGGGTGTAATACATGTTCATTTTCTTTTGTTTTCCTAAGTTATTCTCTCTACAAATGCAGTTCTTCCTGACTTTATCTCCTTAAATTCCACTGCCTTACTTACACAAGGAGCCAAATTAAATAAAGACTCTGTGCTTTGACCTCTTCAGATTATCATTCCAGTTGTTTCCACCAATTTCCAAATAAAGAAAATAATGATTACAAAGTCATGATTATCTTTCATAGCAAGTCAGATAAATAATGTTTTTCAGAAAACAGATTGGCAGTGAACTCTTTTAGTTCCTGGAATGGAAACATATTATTTCACAGATCTGGGTGTAAAAGCTGCACAGTGATTAAATGTAAATTCCTTTTTTAGGGTCCAGACAGTCTGTTAACCAGGTCTTCATTAGCTAAAGGACCATGGCTAACTGACTGGATTTACAAGGGAAGTTTCCTCATCTGTACCTAGAAGGGTTTTCAAGAGGACAACCTTGGTGTCCTAAAGTGTTTGGCAAAATGCTTGACACATCGTGCAATATCTTGAAGCCATTGTTATTTTATAGGAAGATTAGTGGACAGTGGTAGTAGTCTTTTGATTTTTCTCCAAGAAGTCACTTGTATTATCTTAAAGAATATATGAGAAAGAAAAATTACCTAAATGTGGTGTAGTGGCTAGATCAGTAGACTTGGGGTCAGAAAGCTGAGCTTGCCCCATACCAGCACTCACTTGAGTTTGGACTGAACCACTCAGCCTCATTTTTCCTGCTTGGAATCTGGGTATATTTGTCCTTCCTACTTTGCAGTTTTGTGGCTGTCAGAGGAGATATTTGATTTAAAAACACTTTGAAAATTGATAAGGACTGAACCAAATACCTAATGAAGAATTTCTCGGGATCTATTTTTCGTGTGAGGAAGAACTTGGACTTTGCGGGCCAGGTTGTCTGGAGTCCAATACTGGCTTCTCCACTCATTTGTTGTGTGATCCTGGGCACATTTCTGAATCTCTCTGTGTTTCAGTTTATTCACCTGTCAAATAAGGATAATCATAACATTTCATGGGATTGTGTTGTGGATAAATGAGTTAATGCAATGTATGTAAGAGCTAAGTCAATATAACTAAGAATTAGTTATATTCTCTATTTTAAAATATAGGAGTTGGTTACCTTACCTTTATCATGCCTCTTAATTGACACATTCTTTGAGGTTTACATATGTATAACTTTCTAGAACAAAAAGTATTTTGAATGCTCCAGTAGTTTTATCAATAATGGTCTTTTGCTGAGAGCATTACAGTTCAGATGTATAGATTTTTAGAAATTCCTGATTACTTGGTATTGAGGTGAAGTCCCCTAAGTCCCATGATCTGCCACTTAATATTACCTACTCAACTTCCTGGGAATCTGTGTCTGGTCTCAAATTTATCTTTGGGTAGGTATGTGATTCCCAAATTGTGTGCCAAGGAACCTGGCATCACAATGAATTCATAGAAGCACTATGGTATATTGTTAAATTTGGGGGAAACTTGACATCTGTCAGACACCTCATGATTTACTCAGCTCATGGTGGGACTAGCTTGTCTTTTATTACAGAGGTTTCAGCTAAGAACTCAGAAGGATAGAGGCAATATTATTTTTCCTCTCTATACTATGATAAAAATGAAGTACTGTTACTGAACAGAAAAACCAGGGACCCACTGCCCACGCCCATATGAGAAGCAGAGGCTTAGGTGAAAAGGAAGGGGGTCTTTATTTAAAAGCTACATTATTTCGAGGCACCTAAAGAGAAATGATCCCACCAGCCTCTATCCAACTGTTGCAGGAAACTAGGCTCAGCAGAAAGAATAACCCGAACACCAAAGATAGAAGAGGAAGGGATCCTTTATTCAGCTGGTGGAGCAACAGCAGCAAAAGTCTTAAATAACCGAGCTCCCGACCCACTCTGGTTCTATCCTTTTATAGGACTTACACACTTTTAGATAAAGAGGCAATCGTGTGAGTGGCCTTTTGATTGGTGGTCCTAACATATTGGTGCGAATTCCTGGTGGGCTCTTACAGAAAAAAGAATTTAGGATTTATTGTTTTATTGCAGGGACCATCCTTGCACCAGGGCAGGTGAGATTTATTGCTTTATTGTGGGGAGCAGCCTTGCACCAAGACAGGCACACTAGATAGGGCAGGCATGCTAGATATGGGGTGGATAACTCCCCAAGGCAGGGTCTCATCTCTCACAACCAGGCCAGTTTCAGGCTTCGCCTGGATTCCTGTCTCCCTTTTTTGCAATATGGACTTTTTGGGGAATGCAGGCATCAGGAGCCCAAGCCACTCTGCAGCACCCTAGCCATCCCAACAGTTCCCCATGATTCCAGAGAGCAGGAGCCTGAGAGAGCAAGAACGTGAGTTTTCTCCTTCCTTTTAAATTTCCCATCCTTGCTTGCCTGTGCAGGAAATGGTTAAATTCCAGCTAATCCCTGTTCTAAACTGGCTGATTGGCATCTTCTGTGGCCCTGACAGGGAAGGGAGCAGGAAGGTCTTTTCTTCCCTCTGTTAATCACATTGTTGTCCTTTGTACCATGTGATTCAGCTGTGGTGCTTCTATGGGGGATGGGCCGAGATCCCTTTTGTGCCTCATCCCAGGAAACTTTCTCCCTTCATGTGCGTACCAGTACCATTTGAAAAATCAGTGTGGAACAGGACGTAAAGTAGGTGGCAGTGCCCCAAAATGTGTGTACCTGATTGAACACACATCCTAGCAGAAGGTAGCTCTGGTGAAAATGAAATACTATTTTTCTTTCAATTTATGTGTATTATTGTTTCCATTGGCTATTAAGTTAGTAAAACACAAATATGTATTGGGACCTAACTACTTAATAAACTAAATTGTTAGTTACTTCTTTTGGCCTGAAATCCTAGAAAAAATTTAGTGCAACATCAAGGGCACCATGAACCTTGAAAATTTGGAAACCTCTGGGATAGATTCTTCAGTTTCAGAATTTTCTTTGGAAACAAAAAAGCGCACAGGCATGAAATAGGGCAATGCCTATAGTTGGACAGGTCTCGGGGCAAAGGAGAGCCTGAGAGATTTGTGTGTGGAAGTGAAGCTTCGCAAACTCAGATTTATCTTGTGTAGTTATCCTTTGATAGTCTAAGGAAAGGCATCACATATTGATTGGGAGGACATGGGGAAATCACATTTTCCATAATAAACTAGAAGCGACTTCTTTACTTTGAAGTATGTTTCCCTCTTGGTTTCTGGAAGTTTTTCTGCATCAACAAATTGTACCAATTTTAGCTGCTGCTGAGCAACATTGTTTTGGTGATTTCTGATTAGCACATGAATTCTTAACTATGGTCCTGAGGGAATGCAAAGCAGACATATTTGCAATTGAATATCCATTTAACATTTGGTCTAGACTTTGAAGTCTCAATTTCCACAACCCCTACATACCCCACTGGGGCACTTGCCAGATGTGATTCCCTTGGGATGTAAATATTTGTAAGCACAGTCATCCTTTGAGGGGATGGGGGATAGTGAGACATGACCTGCCCAGAGCAATATATAAAGGTGTGAACACCTTATGGCTTTCGTCTGCATTCATTTTTTTTTTCATTTTCTTTTTATCAAAGTAATTTATGCACATCAAAAATTTAGGTATGACAGAAAGTTTATGATAAAAAACAAGTGGGATGCCCCTTCTCTCTCTTCTAAAGCTATTCCAATTCCCCCAAGATCTCTTGTAACTATTTTTTGAGGGTGTCTACTCTTACCTTCATAACCGTAGACAACATGCTTATAATGTACTTCCCTATTTCTTGACTTATCAATTTTAGACTAGTGATTCATGTCTCTATATGGTTGGGGGTCTGTGAATTAACTGACAATACACAGATTAAAAGGAGAAAAGTTGATTATGTATGTGGTATTAGTAGTGAGTAAATTGTCGAATAGACAGAGGTAAATGTTAATTTACCAACTTAACAAAAACAAAACAGGGAGAAGTTAGGACTTTAACGGGAAAGTACAGTAAGGTTCTATTGGTCATTTTGATGTTAATGAGCAGCTGACGTCTCACTTAACAGGAAACTCCTTCAAGGGGGGTTATTGATGATAGAAAAGAGCCAAAACACCGGGTGGCGGTGACAAGCTTTATTAAGTGACCTATTGGACTGTCTCGCAATGGGAGAACAGCAACTCCAACTGTTGGAGGACGTTTATATAGGTAGGAGGGTTTGGCGGGCAAAATGCAGAGGGAAGTATAGGTGGCTACTTCTGATTGGTCAGGGATAGGTTTCAATTTCCCAGGCTAGGGTGGGTTTTGGTTTCCCCTAACTAAGCTAGTCATTACCAGACAAGGGAAAGGAGGGAGAAGTCAACTGATTAAGATGGCGGTGCGGGAGCCATTTTGTGTTGAATCCATCATTCCCAGCCTTTTGTCATATGAAAAAGGGTGAAGGTCTCAGCTCTTCTAGCTACTTCCTGCTGTAATGGGGAATCGATCAGGGAAGCAAAAGCTGGCAGGATGCTGGACTAGCATTCATATAGAATTCAGTGATCTTTTGATTAGGGAAGGCCTGCATCTGGGACTGTAAAAAGTTAGTGAAGCATCTGAAAAGACTTAGTGCAAATAGGAGAATTATTGTTATTAATTATACTCTGAAGGAAATAGGTATATCAGGCTGTCAGCCAGAGCTGTTGGAGAGATCTTTGCTGGCCTCTGGAATGGCTGGCAGAGAACATGTTCTGGAGATCCTCAAAGAGGTCGAACTTATAAAGGAGGACTTAAATTGAGGCTTTGAGTCCTAGTAGATGTCTTTGAGCAAAAGGGGATTGAGGAACATTAGAGAAAAGATGTGGATCGCAAAGGCGAACTTGGACAGGGGTGTGGCCATTGGATAGACTGTCGGTATCCCAAACTAGAGGGTTAATGGAAGAGGGAGGTAGGGGAAGGAGTTGATGGACCTGTTAAAGATGAGCGAGGCTGAGTCTGGAGTCAAGTCAGCAAGTAATAGGAGGGGTGTGAAACCGGGAGTGAACGAAAAGGACGTGGTGACTTTGAATTTGGATAAAATGTATTGCCTTAATAGGGGGATTGGACTTCAAGGAATAACCAGAAATTGGTGTTCAAATTGGGCAGCATTAAAGGTGCAGAGAAGTGGGAGTATAAGATGAGGATGGATGATTTTACCTGAAATGCTAATAATAATGGTAGGAGATAAGAAGGTGGGACCCGCAAACTCAGGTAATGTGGAATAGGTGGCCCCTGTATTTAGGAGGAACAAGATCACCTGAGACCAGAAGCATTACCCGGGATTCCAATTGAGTGATCTCTGTGGGGGCCGCGAACCCAGGGCACCGTCAATCCCAACAGATCTGGAAGCGAGGCAGTGGGTAAGTTGTCTGGGTGGGACTTACAAAAAGAGGGGGCTGGCCTACTCCCAGTATGGTGAGTGGGACAGTCGACCCCCCAGTGGTCCTTTAGGTGACAACGTGGGCAGGGTCCAGGTGGCGGCCGAGGGTTCGGGCAGGCTCGGGCCCTATGTCCTTGTCTGGAACACTTAAAACATGCCTCCGGTGGGTGAACCTGCTTTTCTGGTCTGTTCGAGCCATGTTGCTGAATAGCGTCTGCCAGAAGTTGGTATTTAGCCTTATCTCTGTTCCATTTGTCCTGTTTTTCCTCTTCTTCTCTATTATTAAATGCCTTGAAGGCAAGATTAAGGAGCTCTGCTGCCCCCAGACCATCAAGTTTTTTTTAGCTTTTTACGAATATCTGGGGTGGATTGGGAGATAAAGTGAGAATGGAGAGTCATACCAGGGGGAAAGGTAGGGTCCATATGAGTGTATCATTGGAGGGCTTTCGAGAGTCATTCCTAAAATTCCCCTAGATTCTCAGTTGACCCCTGATAAACTTCCTGGAGTTCATCATAGCTTACAGCCTTATGAGCCAGCTTATCTAAGGCCTGAAAGAGGTATTTAATCATGTGATCACATAAAGCCCTATTGGGTGGCCTGGTTGATAATCCCAACTAGGCTCTTGTCTAGGCACAGCTACTGCCCTGAAGGGAAGATCAGGATTTGGGGCGTGGACCTCATCTGCAACTTGCTGTGCAGTAGTCCAGCAAGTAGAGTAGAGGTAAGGATAATAAAGATATCATGCCAGGTAAGGTCATAAAATTGGGAAAGGTACCTAAATTCCTTAATAAATGTATCTGGGTCTGACAAGAAAGATCCTAGACGTGTTTTGATTTGGGAAAGGTCAGAGAGAAAAGAACGTGGATGTGGACAATTCCCTCAGCCCCGGTAACTTCACGCAAGGGGTAAAGTCCAGTGGGAGGGGCATGGGAAGAAGCAGAATGGTGTTTTGAGTATGTGGCAGAGATGGGGGGACACGCTGTGGAGAGGGTGGCAGAGTAGGATTAGGAAGAGGAACAGATGTGGCATCTGGTACAGGGACCGGAGGTTGTGGGGGGTTATAAGGGGGCGGTGGAGCCCTTGGTATGGGGGCTACATGATCAGCCAGCTCAAAAGAGGCTCCAGGAAGGGGTGGGGTCAATGACCGAGAAGGAGCAAGTTGGGCACGGGGCTTAGATTCGAGAGCTAAAAGAATCTGAAAAGTAAAGCAAGTTTGGCAGAGAGAGGGATGAGAGTGGAGGGTGAAAAGAGCTTGCACATAAGCAATCTCAGGGTCCTTGCCAGTGCGGTGACAAGAATTGTCTTAAGTCCATGAGAATATTGAAATCAAAGGTCCCATTTTCAGGCCATTGTGACTGATTGTCGAGCTGATATTGTGGCCAGGCCATGTTGCAAAGAAAGATCAGTTGCTTAGGTTTGATCTTGCCTGCCAGCCCAAGAGGCTTGAGATTGGTGAGGTGACAGCCAAGCGGCATGTTCTGAGGGGGTTTAGAATACGAGGAGCCCATTGGGTGTAGAGGGTAAGTATATTTAGGCAAGCAGTGAGGAAAAGAGAGGCAAAGAGTGTCCTCGTTGCCTTCTAGATTCCTCCAGCAAGAGCTCTCCAGTGAGAGTATAGGAGTGAGCTCTCTCCCCCAGTCATCACCAGTAAAGAGGACACCCGAAACGAGGGGACCTCCCAGCCAGGCACCTGAATGATCGTAGGACGAGAATGAGAGTAGACAGGAGGCCCAAAGTAGAGTAGTGGTTTGCAATAATACTCACCTTGGGAATAATGGAGTAGGAAGGAGAGGGGGTTGAGATGGCCAGGACCGAAAGACTCTTGGTGGTTGGCAAGGTGGGAGAGACTCCGATGTGCCTGGTTGGACAGGGTTCAGGAAGGGAAGGCTGGGAGGGCCAATCAACCCCATGTCATGGGATCATCCAAGTCCCAGCACTCCCTTCCTGGGTTTTGGCACCAAAATGGTAGAAAAGAGCCAAAACACTGGATGGTAGTGGCAAGCTTTATTTAGCGACCTGCGGGGCTGTCTAGCAATGGGAGAGCAGCAGCTCTGATCATTGGGTGTTTATATAGGTAGGAGGGTTTGGTGAGCAAAATGTAGAGGGAAGTATAGGTGGCTACTTCTGATTGGTCAGGGATAGGTTTCAATTTCCTGGGATAGGGTGGGTTTTGGTTTTCCGAACTAAGCTGAGTCATCACCAGATAAGGGAAGGGAGGGAGCAGTCAACTGATTAAGATGGCGGTGCAGGAGCCATTTTGTGCTGAATCCATCAATTGGCAGCTGTACTTTTTTGGAAGGTTCAGCTTCAGTCTAGATAATGTTTCTGTAACTGCTAATAGTGTAGAGAAATATTGCTTATGGCCGATAGCCTAGTCCAGGACCCCCTACCCCTGGAGTCACTTCCTGGTTCTTCTCCCTGAGCCCCTGTTCCCGCTAGCCCTAGCCCGTGCATGGGAAACTGCTGTTTTAAATAATTCATTTTTTAATTTATTATGGAAATGTTATGCTATAAATTTCCCCACCCTGACTTTGTTCAGGTCTCAGACTTTGGAAACAACTCCTCTGAACCCTCTGGCATAAAACAAACAACCTGAACTTGCAAGTACTCTGAGTGCCACTTGGTCTTTCCGACAGGTGAAGCGATGGAGACTTGCACAGCATTCACAAGGTAGAGCCTTTCCGCAACAGTAGAAGATTATATCTCATAGGAAAAGAGAAATGGATTATAACCACTAGCTTCATTGGAGCAGATGGTAGACAAAGTTGCATTAGTATCAACTGAAAAAAAAATCCAGTTCCTGATCTTCTATTTTAATTTTAATGATAGGTTCTGGGGTGTGATAAAAAATTGGGTGACCCTATCAAGCACCTTCAATCATGGACCCACTAGTTTATGAT
Organism: Lyroderma lyra; assembly: GCA_004026885.1. NCBI lineage: Eukaryota > Metazoa > Chordata > Mammalia > Chiroptera > Megadermatidae > Lyroderma > Lyroderma lyra. Next base: position 35,346 of record PVJL010011311.1, read on the forward strand.
AGCAGATATGTGTCACTGAGAGGTGATTCTCAGGACTACTAAGGCAATGAGATAGAAAAGGATTTAAATTTAGACAATCAGAGTGGGTATCAGGTTCCTAACCTGACAATTCAGTGCCTCTAGACATAGACTCAACAATTTGTGCCCCTTCACAGGGAAAATAAAAGAAAATACTCTTTCTAACTTTTAAAGCCATGCTCTCAGGACACAAAATAGCATTTTTAGACAGCACAACATGAAACAGTTATTACTGACATTTAATTAAAACATGAAGAATAATGTTTTGTTTTGTTTCTGTCACAAGATACAGTTAAATATTTTTACTTTCTTTTCTGAAAATACTTCTTTGAACTGCTCATAGCTTTTAGAACAGGTTTCTTTTATTTTATGTAGTAGTAAAACTAAATAGTCAAAATTCACTGACTTACAGTTCTGCTCTTAACAAGTCCACATTATACCAATTTCTGGCATCAGGCCAATGTCATGGCATCAAGCTATACTCAACAAAGGCATCGGACCATAGCATAGTCAGTATTTTACTTATCAGCAATAGTAGATTTTTAGAGTTGTAGAAATTCGTTTCCAGCTTTCCAAAAATGTTCAATCACTTTGTATTCTACAGACTTACTGTGGTAGGCCAGCTCTTTGGTAACCAGGTTCTTAGTATCTATAAATTCAAATATAGGCTATCAATATCTAGAATACCCATAATTTTAAAAAAAATTATTTATTTATTTATTCCAGCATTTATTTTTTTTTTCAATTACATTTGACATACAATATTATATTGGTTTCAGGTGTACAGCATAGTGATGAGACTTTATATAACTTACAAAATCCTTATTCTGATATATCTCATTCCCATCTGACACTGTATGTCATTATTACAATGTTATTGACTATATGCCTCATGCTGTACTTTATATTCCTGTGACTGTTCTGTGACTATGAATTTGTACTCCTTGATTTCTTTCCCTTTTTCACCCACTCCTCCCATCACCTGAACAAATCTAGTACCCATCTGATGCCACCCATAGTTATGTCAACATTATTGACTATATTTCCATGTTATACCCTGTATCCCCATAACTATTACTTCATAACCACCAAACTGAACTTTCTAATCTCCACCCCCTTCCACAAGCCTTCTCCCATCTGGCAACAAACCAAATGTTTTCTGTATCTATGAATCGCTTCCTGTTCTGCTTGTTTATTTTTTTCTTTGGATTTCACCTATAACCAAAGTCAACTTTTTTCTCTCTTCCTCTGTTTGATACTTCACTCAGTGCAGCATACCCCATGCCTTTTGATTGAGATTTAATCCACTTAAATGGAAGGTAATTGTTTATATGTAGCCATTGCCATTTTATTATTCATAATTTTGCCTTTTAAAAAATTTGTTTTTTTTTTTAAATTTTTTTAATTTAAAGTAGTTTCTATAACATTTGTTGTAATACTGGTTTAGTAGTGATGAACTCCTCTAGCTTTTCCTTGTCTGGAAAGTGTTTTATTTATCCTTCAATTTTGAATGAAAACCTTGCTTGGTAGAATAATCTTGGTTGTAGGTCCTTACTTTTCATCACATTGAACATTTTCTGCCAGTTTCTTCTGGCCTGCAAAGTTTCTGTTGAGAAATCAGCTATCAGTCTTATAGCAGCTTCCTTATAAGTAACTAGTTGCTTTTCTCTTGCTGCTTTCAGGATTCTCTCTTTATCTTTAACCTTTGCCATTTTAATTATAATGTGTCTAGGTGTGGGCCTATTTGGATTTATCTTGTTTGGGATTCTCTGTGCTTCCTGGGCTTATATGTCTGTTTTCTTCACTAGGTTTGAAAATTTTTCAGTCATTATTTTTTCAAATATGTTTTCAATCCCTTGCTGTCCTTTTTCTTCTTCTAGTTCTCCTATGATGCAAATGTTTTTGCACTTGATGTTGTCCCAGAGGCCCCTTAAACCATCCTCATTTATTTGGATTTGTGTGTGTGTTTGTGTGTGTTCCTACTCAATGTTTTCTGCTACCCTGTCTTCCAATTTGCTGATTTGATCCCCTGTTCTATCTAGTCTGCTGGTGATTGCTTCTATTGCATTCTGAATTTCAGTTATTGTATTCATTTCAGACTGCTTTTTTTAAAAAAATGGTTTTTATTTCCTTCTTTATAAAACTTGCATCACTCTGTTGAAGTTTTTACTAAGTTTCTTGAACAGCCTTAGAATCATCATTTTGAGCTCTGTATCTGATAGGTTACTTGCCTTCATCTTGTTTAGTTCTTCTGGAATTTTTCTGCTATTCTTTTATTTGAGACATATTTCTTTGTTTCCTCATTTTGGGTGCCTGTCTGTGTTTGTTTCTATGTATTAGGTAGATCTGCTATGTCTCACAGTATTGCTAGATAGCCTTATGTAGTAGGTGCCCTGTGGAGCCCTGGCACTGTCTCCCTGTTCACTTGCACTGGTGCTTTTGTAGATTTTGATTTGGTGCCAATGCTTTGCCTCACCCTACTTGGCAACCAGTGCCAGTTGCTGCCTGCCAGGGGCCTGTGGACTTAAATCATTTTCCAAGAAATACTGCAGTGTGAGTGGGCTGGCTGCTCACTGGAGGAGGTGCCTCTGGTGTTGGTGGAGTTGGGTGGGGTGAGATCTTAGTGAGTCAGCAGGTGGAGATAGTAGAGCTCGCTAACCAATCAGGCTCAGATTGGGCCGTATGGGGGTGGGCACAACACAAATAGATGGCGCTCACCAGTTAGAGCTCACCAGACAAATCAGGTTCAGATTTGACTAAGTGGGGTGGGTGTAACACAGGGAACATGACACCCACCAGCTGGCTGTGTGAGAGGAGGACTCACCCAGGAAAAATGCCGACTTTTGTCCCTAAGCCACACACCTCAGTCTGCCCCTGTATGCCTCCAACACCCCCTGAGTCATTGTCCCTCTACTGGAGCCCAAGGTGAGTAGCTGCAGGTGACTGAGTCTGCACAGGCACTTTAAGAGGACATCTGGGGTTTTCTGTAGCCTTCTGTCCCAATCAGACAGTTGGAGACCCCACTGTTTTTCATAGTCAGATGTTGTTGGACTGCTCTTCCCAGTAGCAGTCCTCAAGGGTGGGGACCCTAGTTTGGGGCTGGAGTCCCTTGCTCTTCTAGAGGATCCTGTGCAGCTGATATATCCCTCCTGATTCTTGCAACCAAAGGTTTGGCTTCTTTCCTGACTGCACCCCTCCTACCAGTCTCGACGTTGTCTCCTCTTCTTTGTATCCTTAGTCATAAAACTTCTGTTCAGCTAGACTTCAGATGGTTCTTCAGGTTGGTTGTTCAATTTAGTTGTAATTTTAATGTGTTCATGGAGCGAAGCAGGCATAGTGTTTACCTACTCTGCCATCTTGGATTGTGTCCACAACTTTTAAACACTCTGAAGCATATTGAGTGCCATCATAAATTAAAGTTTTCTTTCCCAAAGAAAATGGTTTTAAAATAGAAGTATTTTCAACTTGTGAAATCAAAGCTGGATTCCAAATAAGTTACAGTTTTAGTAAACAATTCAAGAAAGTCATATTTAACTTGGCTGCTCATTTGTGGTAATAATTTTTTGAGTTCTAAAGTAGTCTAATTTAAAAAAAAAGGCTATATTTTTGTATTTTGAATTTTATTGAAATCTCCATATAACATAAAACAACTCAGGCACAGTCTGTTCATCCTCTTCTAGGATCCTTATAGCCTCTTCAGAGATCATTAAATTGTATTGGAGAAACAACAAATAAATCTCTGTTTTAATAGAATCTTTTTCTCATTCTCATTCTCATTGTATTTCCAAACAGAGAAAGACATTTTTCTTGTCTCACACTTAAAAAATATGATTTAAGGGTAGGCCCACCTTTTAACTTATTTTCTGTGACTGGCAACAATGATAGCCTTGTTGTCAGTAAGAAGATACCTCACCTCCTTTCACTTATATGTCAAAAATCTCATTAAGTGCTTCTATATGCTTTGAAGAACATGAAAAGTGGTTAATAAAGCCTTTTATTATAAAAGCCTCAATGTCACAGGTAAGCATATCACATCTCTTCCCCCCCCCCCCCCCCGCTTTTTTAAAGCCGTGTTCCATACAAGGTGTGGAGGAGGATATTTAACAGATACAATATTTTTATTTTTCTGGTAGAAAAATTACAGACTGAATGGAATTTGCCAAAATTTACATTTGTGTGGTTTGTCAAATATGCTGATACATGAACAAAGTCTACTTTTATTTGGACCGGAATGTTGATAGAGATGATTTGAAATTTTATTTTAAAAATTTAAGTACCTAAGAGCTAGGGAAAGAATTTTTTAGTTGCTTCAATTCAATGTTTCATTTGATATACAGAGGAATGCTAATGGTCACTGCTAAGATCTTACAGAATGACTAAGGGACCAACCCAAAATGTATGAAAATGGTCTCTTCTGTTCACCCACAAGGCATTTAAGTTGCATCTTCTTAATCAGAATGTGTAATTTTATTTCTTAATTTTGTAGAGTAATCAAGGGAAGAATACAGTAATGTGTATTTGTTTGCATGATATACTCAAGATAATTTAGCAGCCACTACTATTTTTTGTAGGAACTGTTTTTTTTTTATTGTTAAATTTATTGGGGTGACATTGGTTAGTGAAAATTACATAGGTTCCAGGTGTACAATTCTACAGTGCATTGTCTATGTGTTGCATTATGTGTTCACCACCCAGTGTCAATTCTCTTTCCATCACCATGTATTTGGCTCCCCCTCCCACATCTTTTACCCCAACCTTTTCTTCCCACCTCCTCTCCCTTTGCCCCCAGGTAACCACCAAACTATCAACTGAACCCATGAGCTTTTTCTCCTTCATTGCTTTCAGTCTTGTATTCCACATATGAGTGAAGTCATATGGTTCTTGGTTTTTTCTGTCTGGCTTATTTTGCTTAGCATGATGTTCTTGAGGTCCATCCATTTTGTTGCAAATGGTAGTATTTAATCTTTTCTTATAGCTGAGTAATATTCCATTGTGTATATGTACCACAGCTTCTTGATCCAAGTCATTTATTTAAGGGTACTTTGTTTGCTTCCATGTCTTGGCTACCATAAACAGCACTGCAATGAACATTGGGGTACATAAATCTTTGCAAACTAAAGTTTTTAAATGTTGCGGGTAGATACCGAGATGGGAGATTACCAGGTCATATGGTAACTCTATTCCCAGTTTTCTGAGGAACCTCCACACTGTCCTCCATAGCACTTGTACCAATTTACATTCCCACCAGTAGTGTGTGAGAGTTGCTTTTTCCCCACAGCCTTTCTAGCACTTATTATTCCTTGTCTTGTTGATAACAGCCATTCTAACAGGTGTGAGATGGTATGCCATTGTGGTTTTGACTTGCATTTCTCTAACAGCTAATGAGGTTGAGCATTTTAATCATATGTCTGTTGGTCATTTGTATACCTTCATGGAAGAAGTGTCTGTTCAGGGCCTCTGCCCACATTTTAATTGGGTTATTTGTTTTGTTTTATTTTTTGTTGTTAAGTCATGCAAGTTCTTTATATATTTTAGATATTAGACCCTTAGAAGATGCATTGTTTGCAAATATTTTCTCCCATTCAGTTGGCTGTCTCTTTGCTTTGTTGATGATTTCTTTTCTTGTGCAGAAGCTTTTTAGTTTGATATAGTCCCATTCATTTATTTTTGCTTTTATTTCCCTTGCCTTTGAAATCAGGATCATGAAGTCTTCCTTTAGCACAAGGTCTGTGTGTTTAGTACCAATGTTTTCTTCCATACAGTTTATTGTTTTGGGTCTTATGTGGAGGTCTTTCATCCATTTTGAATTAATATTAGTATATGATGACAGTTCACAGCTCAGATTTATTCTTTTACATACATTTTTGCAGTTTTCTCAGCATCATCTACTGAAGAGGCTTTCTTTTCTCCATTGCATGTTTTTTTGCTCCTTTATCAAAAATTATTTGTCCATATATTTGTGGATTTATTCTGAGTTTTTGATTCTGTTACATTGGTCTGTGTGGCCATTTTTCTGCCAATACCAAGCTGTTTTGATTATTGATGCTTTGTAGTATAAAATGAAATCAGAGAGTGTAATACCACCAGCCTTATTCTTTTTTTTTTTTTTTCTTATTCTTTTTATGTAGTATTGCTTTGGAGATTCGAGGTCTTTTGTGATTTTATAAAAATCTGATAATTTAAAAAATCTATTTTGTGAAAGTATGTTTGTGGGATTTTGATGGGAATTGCATGATGTCTGTATATTGCTTTGGCTAATATGACCATTTTAACCATGTTAAGTCTTTCTATCCATGAACATAAAATGTCTTTCCATTTCTTTGTGTTCTTTTCATTTTCTTTTAATAATGTTGTATAGTTTTCAGTGTATAAGTCTGTCATGTCCTTTGCTGTTAACTCCCAGGTATTTTATCTTTTTTTGTTGCAATTGCCAAAGGTATTAATGTTCTCATTTCTTTTTCCAAAGATTTGTATTTTATATATAGAAATGCAATTGATTTTTGTACATTGGTTTTGTACCAGCAACTTTACTGTATTCTTTTATTGTGTCTAATAGTTTTCCAGTGTAGTCTTTGGAATTTTCTATATAAAGGATCATGTCATCTGCAAATAGTGACAGTTTGGCTTCTTCTTTCCCAGTTTGGATACCTTTATTCCTTTCTCTTGACTTATTGCTCTGGCTAAAACTACCAGTACTATATTGAATAGTAGTGGTGACAGGGATCATCCCTATCTTGTTCCTGATTCAGGGGAATGGGCTTCAGCTTTTCTCTATTCAGTATGATATTAGATGAGGGTTTGTTATATATGGCCTTTATTATGTTGAGGTACTTTCCTTCTATGCTCATTGTATTCAGTGTTTCAATCATAAATGGATATTGTATGTTGTCAAATAATTTTTCTGTATCTATTGATGTGATCATATGTTTTTTATCTTTTATTTTGTTCATGTGGTGTATCACATTGATTTACATATGTTGAGTCATCCTTGTGCTCCTGGGATAAATCCCAGTTGTTGACGGTATATAATCTTTTTGATGCATTGTTGTATTCTATTTGCTAATATTTTGTTTAGAATTTTTACCTCTGTTTTCATTCAAGATATTGGTCTATAGTTGTGTGTGTGTGTGTGTGTGTGCTGTCATTACCAGGCTTTGGTATTAGAGTAATGTTGGCATCATAGAATAATTTGGGAAGTATTACCTCATCTCCAATATTTTGGAAGAGTCGGAGGAGAATAGGTGTAAATTCTTTGAATGCTTGGTAAAATTCATTGGTGAGCATGGTATGGGGCTTTCGCCTTTGGGAAGGTTTGGATGATTGTTTCAATTTATTTACTATTGATTGGTCTATTTAGATCATCCAGTTCTTCTTAATTCAGTCTAGGTAGACTATATTTTTGTAGGAACTTGTCCATTTCTTCTAGGTTGTTAAATTTAGTGACATAAAGCCCTTCATAATATTTTCTTATGATTCTTTGTATTTCAGTGGTATCAGTGGTAATTTCTCTCCTTCCATTTCTAATTTTGGGCATTTGTGTCCTTTCCATTTATCCTTTGGTTAGTCTTGCCAGAGGCTTGTCAATTTGATTGATTTGTTTCAAAGAATCATCTCTTTGTTGCATTAGTTTTTTCTTTTTTTTCTTTTTTCTTTTAATTCATTTTTATTGTTAGACTTATTGGGGTGACATCTGTTAGCAAGGATTACATGTGTTTCAGGAATACAATTCTACAGTGCATTGTCAACTTGATGTATAATAAGTTCACCACCTAATGTGACTTCTCTTTCCATCACCTTATATTTAGCTTCCGCCCCTCCTCTCCCACCCCCTCCCCTTTCTCCCCTCCCTGACCCACTCGTCCCCAAATAAACATTAAACTATTGATTGTGTCCATGGGTTATTTGTTTGTTTACTTCTTTTTTTCTTTGCTTTTAGTTTTATATTCTGCATATGAGTGAAATCATACAGTTCTTTGTTTTTTCTGTCTGGCTAATTTCACTAAGGATGATGATCTCCAGGTCCATCCATTTTGTTGCAAATGGCAATATTTCATCTTTTCTTATAGCTGAGTAATATTCCATTGTGTATATGTACCACAGCTTCATTATCCAGTCATCTGTCACAGGGCACTTCAGTTGTTTCCATGTTTTGGCCACTGTGAACAGCGCTGCGATGAATATTGGGGTACATAAGTCTTTGCGGACAAAGGTTTTCAAGTTCTTTGGGTAGATCCCCAGAAGGGGGATTGCTGGGTCAAATGGTAGCTCCATTCCCAATTTTCTGAGGAACCTCCACACTGCCTTCCACAGTGGTTGTACCAGTTTGCACTCCCACCAGCAGTGTACCAGAGTTCCTTTCTCTCCACATCCTCTCCAGC
>PVJL010011312.1:0-45330 GCA_004026885.1 Lyroderma lyra
GCCAAGGCAGGTATTCAAACAGGCCGACTAAATTATTCGACGTTTTCTGCCCCGTAATGAAAATGCATTCCCCTCGACTCTCCCGATCTTAAGGGTGAGAGTCACCGGCGTGGGGAATCGATGTGTCATTTTATTCCCGACCTCTGTCTCCCCGCAGGCTGGGAAAGGAAGTTCTGCCCCAACGTGACAAAAACGGGCCTTAGAAACAGATTTCCTGCGTGGAAATCCCGGCATTGGCGTCCCCCCACCCCGGCAGGCGCCCAGCCCGGGCCTCCCCCTCGGTTTTCTTTCATGGAACTCCGCAACCCAAAGAGCCGAAATGTCTGCTCCTTCCTGAGCTCCTGAACGGGCTCCCGTCCGCTCACCGGACGGCGATGGGCCGGGCCGTCGGACGGTCAGCACGGACCTGCTGCGGTCTCAGCCTTCTGCCCCTTCTCGTGCAGGAGCCACACGGTAGCAGGCGGCCGGTGGCGGTGGCGGTGGCGGGAGAGGCGGTGCGCCCGGGGGAGGGGGGCGCCATGCTGCATCGCTTCACGGAGCGGCGGGACAGACCCCGCCCAGGCCGCTGTCGGGTCAGGACGCTGAGTCCTGCGGCTCCGACCCTCCAGGCTGCCTTTAGAAATGGGGTGACACTGGGGGACACGTAGCACACGCACGTTCACAACCAAGTGCTCATCTGTGACGAACGGGTAAACCAAAGGGGTCTCCCCGTTGTGTCTGTGGTGCTTCTGTGAGTAGGTAAACAGTTTATTCCACTTTACATAAAGTTATGCCCAAATGGCATATTGCTGGGCAGAGAAATCCTGGCGCCGGCTCTAACACGGATGAACTTGCAAAACACCACGCCGGTGACATAAGCCGGACACGAAAGGCAGGCCCACAGGACCCGTGCACTTGAGGGCCTAGGCAGAGAAGCCCTTAGATGCAGAGAGTAGAAGCGGGGAGCCCGGGGCTGGGGGAGGAGTGGGGGTCAGTGTGTAATGGGGACAGAGTGTCAGTGTGGGAAGATGAGAAAGTTCTCGAGAGAGATGGTGGTGATGGCTGCACCGCAGGTGAATGTCCCTGATGCCACTAAATTGGACTTTCAAAAATGGTTAATTAAGGTGCTAAATTTTACATTCTGTGTATTTTACCATCATTTAAAAAAATTCAAAGCAGGCGCCCATGAGGAGTAGGGCTAATTGCAAACGTCAAGCCCAGTAAGTGACATCCCTTCGTTGGAGGGAAGGACGTGCCTACGGGACCGTGACCGGCCGTCTCGCCTCCGTGTTTGCGAGCGGGCCGGCGTGGTTTCCAGCCCCACTGCCGCTGGCGGGGACGCGAAGCGGGTTGGGGTGACGAGTTTCTGCGCCGGACGCGCTTTCTCGTGGGAAGACGGTGCAGTGACATCACGCGCTGCGAAGCCACTCCGCGGACGGACGTCGTCTTACTGAGGATCACGCCTTTGCACCGAGAGCAGGAAGTACCCGCTGCCCCCGTGTGGCAACAGGGACACGGCAGCTCTGAGAGGCTGCACTCGGCCAGGCCACGCCACGCGCGTCTCAGCTTAGCCACACGGCAGGCTCTCACGTGAATGGACACTGTGGTCTGTGTGTCTGTCCATCGTCCATATTTAGGAACCTACCACCTAGCCATCGACCACCTGCCCTGCCAAGGTGACCAAACTCCCTGATTTGTCTGAGACAGCTGTTGTCCCTGCGTCTCAGGTTCCTCATTTCTAAACACGCGGTGACGTCAGTAGCTGCCTGAGAACAAAACCTGATTGGAGGCACACTGGCGCACTCCAAGCTTCAGCTGCCACCTTGTCTGCTAGGACGGGAGATGCCACAGCAGCGGGCAGAGTTCTCGCTGTCACTTGTGTCTCAATTTGAAAGCAGATCAACAGTAACCCACACCTCGTTGCCTTGTCTCTCGTCCAAGGCGAGCGCGTCAGGGACTCGCCATAAGGGTTGTGATGAAATGGAGCGGCTCCCACAGGAGAGGCGAGACGTAGCCAACCCCTCCAGTCCTGGGGGTCGGGGTACACGCAGCATGGCCGCCTGGGCTCCCCCTGCAAAAGGAATGCAACTGGGGTGAGGCCAGCAAGAAGCGCAGGATAGTACACGCAGGATAGTACACGCAGGATAGTACACGCAGGATAGTAGCGCACGTGAATTTGTCTGGGAACTAGAGACCGAGCGGCTCCGCAGTGAGCTCACCGACAGAAGGATCTGGACTCCCGTGCTCTGGCGGTGTGCACGTCTACGGCACTGAGTAAGTCAACAACTAGGTCTGTACCTTATGGTCTGGTGATGTCTTGCTTATTTTGCAAGAAGTCCTCAAGGTAGTAAACTGAAAATGAGAAACAAAAGTGCATGTTTCATCAACAAACAACGGAAACAGACTCAGATGCAGAGACGACACAGATGGGAGGGGAGGGGTGGCTGAGTGGAAACGGTGAGGGGATTAGGAAGCACAAACTGGTGTCACCGAATAGTCACAGGGGTGTAGGTACAGCATGGGGATACAGTCAATAACACGGTAATAACTGTGCATACAGCCGGGTGGGTACTAGACTTAGCAGGGTGGGGTCACTGCGTAAGGTATGTGAGTGTCTGACCACTGCGTTGTACACCTGACACGAATATAAAGTAATACTGAATGTCCACTATAGCGGACAAGTAATATATATAAAAATGAAATGTGTATATGTAAATTTGAAAAATGCATGCGTAATAAAAATTAAGGACTGCATTTCCGTTTCTCTAGAAAGTTGATGACAAACACACAACATCGGCAAAAGGCTTGTCGACATCTCCCACCCACCCTGGGGGCCATGGTGGTGGCATGCCCCACGCCCCACGCGAAAACCAGAGAGAGGCAACCCTGCAGCAGAAGCTTCCGTTCCTACTTCAAAAGTTACTTGTCACTAAGATGCCTGGGGTCACCGATGACAATGTAAGCTGAGCAGCTGCAGGAGGTGACACTCCCACAGTTCTCTGTGAAGCATGATTTTTCTTTTCTATCAAATGACTTCTTCTAAATTAATGCTCGTGTTTACTCCCAAATTTTATTGCAGGGGTGCTAAATGTGAACCCGGAGCTGTCGGTGTGTTGATTCATTAGCACAAGAATTTCACTCGCCGTTAAGTGATGCCAGTTTTGTATCAAGGTCTTGAGACCCTTCGAACAGAAAATCAGAAAATTCCAACAATTTGGGTTTTTCCTCACCTATTTTTCATACTCATATTGCCAAACATAAATGTGTCCCTTTGGAAATTCATCCTGTTGAACGTGAAGCTTCCAAAATTACTGTAAGTGCTACTGAAAATTCAATTAAAAAGTTCAGTACTGAAGGTAAAGCAATTTGGGGGCTGTGCTAGCACAATACAGATTTTGATGGCAAACTTGGTCAGGTGGAAACAGCGTTCCCACCAAATGAAAAACCAACGGGACAAAAACCTGCGTGGGACCAGCTGTGACACATAATGGTTTTCAAATGTCCAGCACCGTCCTATCAATAGAAACAGGAAGTCTGCCTGCCACAACTTACAGTATTTTATTTATGCACTGGGTAACGGAACTACAAAATTATTCAAATGACGTTCATGCTAAATTTTTTTTAAAAATTCAACACTCTCTTTGCTTCTCATCTTTGATGAATTTTAGAAATGTTCGAACCTTAGCGAAAACTATTTCAGTATCTACCTTCCTATGGTAGTGAGGTTGTTTGTTTGTTTGTTTGTTGTTTTATAAATAAATCTCCCAAATTTGGGGTGCAGTTTTTTAAAAAATCACTTGGAAATTTTAATTGAAGTAATCATGCTGTACCAAAAGTTCGTCAGCGCTTAAAGATCTTGGGAAAATGCAATTAGTGAAAATAAAGCCTGCAATCAGGAAGGTATTGAAATTTGTCCCCACAAAGCAAGTGTGGAAGTAAACAGCGTAAATGATGTGAGCTCCAATCATGCACAAGATTTCATTTTAAAATTATAACATTGTGTTGGGGAATTTCTGGGCTTGCAGGAAGAATCCTTTGATGGTGCTTCTATTTTTAATTTTGCAAATTGATGCTCAGTTGTTACAATTTCCCAGCACCTTTAATTAGTGAAACACTCCAAAGAATCATAAATAAAGTTATTTCACAAATTCTGGGTCATAAAAATATGTGTCAACAGCAGGTGTTCTGAATAGAAGCAAAATGATGGGATCTGCAAAAAGTTGGACTAAAATATTTACACACTTTCACACAAAAATGATAGAATCGTAATAACGCCCATTCTTAGAACGTGTAGGTGAATGCAATGCAGACAGTTCGGAATCATTCTGAGCTCAGCAGCTCCCACTGCACCTGCAGAGAGAAACACCCTCACGATCTAAGCTGCTAGGGTTGACTGAGAAGAATCGATTGAAGGTGTCAATGATTCCAAATTCATTAAAAACCACTTTGAGGAAGATTGCAGGCAATTTTCTGCAAAATAAAATAGAGAGCTATTGAAAAACTTTGTTTTTCAGAAATACACCGGTGACATGGCATTAGGAGTAGATGTGGCTAAAAAACCGAGAAATATGTGAAGAACTGCCCAAAATAATTATTCCTCCCATATTACTGTCTAGTGTGCAGATAATTAACGTAAACAATTTTAAAGCTGTGCTTCCCTTCGTGCACATAGACTTGAGGGGTTTTAGTGTTTATTTTCTGTTTGTTTTTAGTGATGAGACATTTATATAACCTACAGAATCCTTATTCTGCTACATCTGGTTCCCATCTGTCACCGTATATAGTGACTGCAGCGTTGTTGACTGTGCCCCGTGCCGCACTTTACATCCCTGCGACTATTTTGTGACCATGAATTTGTACTTCTTGATTTCTTCCCCCTTGTCACGCACCCCTCCCACCCTCCCTCCATCACCCCAACAAATCTAGTGCCCATCTGACCCCACCCATAGTTATTGGAACATTATTGACCACAATCCCATGTTGACTGTATCCCCATAACTGTTACTTTGTAACCACCAAACTGAACCTCCCAACCGCTTCCCCCTCTCTCACCCCTCCCATCTGGCAACAAACCGAATATTTTCTGTATCTACGATCTGTTGCTGTTCTTCTTGTTTGTTTTCTTCTTTGGATGTCACCTGTAAGCAAAGTCAACTGGCCTCTGTCTTCCTCTGTTTGACACTCCACTCAGTGCAGTGCCCTCCACGCCTTTTGATTGGAGCTTTTAATCTATTTAAATGGTAAGTACTTGTTGATGTATAGCTACTGCCATTTTATTATTTATAATTTCGCTTTTTTTTTTTTTTACCCCATCTTAAAGCAGTCCCTCTAACATTCCTTGTAATACTGGTTTGGTGGTGATGAACTCCTTTAGCCTTTTCTTGTCTGGGAAGCTCTTCATCTGTCCTTTGATTTTGAATGACAACCTTACTGGGTGGAGGAATCTTGGTCGCAGGTCCTTGCTTTTCATCACGGTGAATATTTCCTGCCACTCCCTTCTGGCCTGCAAAGTTTTTGCTGAGAAATTTTTATAGCTGACAGTTTTATGAGACCTCCCTTATAAGTCACTAGTTGCTTTTCTCTTGCTGCTTTTAGGATTCTCTCTCTGTCTTTAACCTTTGCCATTTTAATTACAATGTGTCTTGGTGTGGACCTATTTGGGTTCATCTTGTTTGGGACTCTCGGTGCTTCCTGGGCTTGTGTGTGTGTGTTTCCTTCGCCAGATTAGGGAAGTTTTCAGTCATTATTTCTTCAAATAGGTTCTCAATTCCTTGCTTTCTCTCTTCTCCTTCTGGTAGCCCTATGATGTGAATGTTGTTAACGCTTGATGTTGTCCCAGAGGCCCCTTAAATTATCCTCATTTTTTTAGATTCTTTTTCCTTTTTGCTATTCTGATTGGATGTTTTCTACTACCATGTCTTCCAATTCGCTGTCGATCCTCTGCTCCATCTAATCTGCTGGTGATTCCTTTTATTGCATTCTGAATTTCAATTATAGTATTCTTCATTTCTGACTGGTTCTTCTTCATGGTTCCTATGTCCTTCTTTATGCTTGCTATCTTTGGGTTGAAGTTTTCACTAAGTTCTTTAAGCATCCCTATAATCATCATTTTGAGCTCTGTAGATACAGGTTGTTTGCCTCCATCCTGTTTAGTTCTTCTTCTGGAATTTCCTGCTGTCCTTTCATCTGAGACCTACTTCTTTGTTTCCTCATTTTGGCTGCCTCTCTGTAATTGTTTCTATGTAATAGGTAGATCTGCTATGTCTCCCAGTATTGCTGGATAGCCTTATGCAGTCGGTGCCCTGTGGGGCCCTGGCACCGTCTCCCTGGTCACCTGCACCAGGTGCTCCTGTGTATTCTGGTTTGGTGCCAGTGCTGTGCCTGGAGCTACTCAGCAAAAGTCTCAGAGAACTCCGATGCCAGCCTGGGGCCTGCAGACCTAAATAGTTTTCCAAGAAAGATTGCAATGCGGATGGGCTGGCCACTCACTGGAGCAAGTGCTTGTGGCATCGTTGGAGTCCTGTGAGTCAGCAGGGTGGAGCCCGCGGAGCTCACCAGACCAATCAGGTTCCGAGTTGGCCGCATGGGGGCGGGCGCAACACGGGAATGATGGCGCCCACCGGCCGGCTGCCCGGGAGGACAGCGCGCCTAGGACACAGGGCTCAGTCCTCAGCCCTCGCTCCAAAGCCACACACCTCAGTCTGCCCCCGTGTGCCGCCAACGCCTCCAGAGTCCCTGTCCCTCCGCAGGAGCGCAGGGTGAGTACCCGCGAGTGACTCGGTGTGCGCGGGCACTTTAAGAGGGTGTCTGGTTTCCCGGAACCTTCTGTCCCAGCCGGCCGGTCAGAGTCCCCTCTGCTTTTCAGTCAGATGTTGTGGGGCCCCTCTTCCCAGCACCAGTGCTCCAGGCTGGGGGCCCGGTGTGGGGTTGGGGTCACCTGGCTCCCCCAGGGGGAGCCTCCACAGTTGAGCTGTCCGTCCTGGTTCTGTCCCACCCCGGAGGTTTGGCCCCGTTCCCGTCTGCGCCCCTCCCAGTGGTCTCGCCTGGCCTCGTCACTGTCGTGTCCTTAGTCACTGTCGTGTCCTTAGTCACTGTCGTGTCCTTACTTGTGAGCTCTGTTCGGCGGACGCCAGCTGGTTCTCCAGGTGGCGTGGCCAGTAAGTTAGTTGTCACTGTCACGCGCTCACGGAGCGCAGCAGGCGCAGCGTTTACCTACTCCGCCATCTCGGGTCTCCCTCGTGCTAATTTTTTGGAAAACAGTTTTTGAAAAGAACTATTTTATAGGTCCACCACTCTAATGGAACCAAGTTGTAAGCCAATAGATACTTTTAAATGATTTACATTTTAGCACTTTCCATTTTCAAACTTCCGTTCGCACCGTGGACGGCTGGGCTCCGTGCCTCTGGGCGCTCGCCCGGGCCTCAGGAGGGGGCGGGGCAGCTTGTTCATCCACCCGCTCCCGTCCGGGGACCGCTCAGAGGCGGGGGCTCCGCACCCCGAACCTGCAGCCTGGCTGGGCAGGAGTTGATTAGGCTCCTGTTCCAGGTGTTTGCAACTGGAGTCTGGGGGTCCACGCCCACGGTGGCCACCACATGGCACCTACCATGTCACTCTACCATGGGGCGTTTGCCTGGTGTCCTGGTGACACACGCTTATGTCCTTCCCATCGTCTGCCCTTGCAGACAACAGCCACTGGTGTTCTCAAACGAGGCCTGTAAGCACGTGTGCGAGCTTCCCGCCAGCATCTGCCCCTGGGGTTGGGGTGTCTGTCTCTGTGGGTGTCCGTGATGGCACCAGATGCTGCCAGACCGCATTCCGAGGTCATTGTACCTGTTGTCCAGGTGTTTGGCAGTGTACGAGCGTTCCTACTGGGTCACTTTGTCACCAGCGTTCCCTAGAGTCTGCTCGTCTGACATTGCCGATCAGGTCCACGTGGCTGTCACTTGAATTTCCATGATTATTAATGAGTTGATCATCTAGTCGTGTGCTTTTTGTCTTATCAGTTGCCTTAGAAAAAGTCTGGTGGTGTGTTGTTCCTTACGCCTGTGTATGTGGTGTGAGCGTGTGTGTGTGTGAGCGTGTGTGAGTGTGTGAGCGTGTGTGTGTGTGAGCGTGTGTGTGTGTGAGCATGTGTGTGTGTGTGTGTGTGTGTGTGTGTGTGTGTGTGTGTGTGTGTGTGTGTGTGTGTGAGCGTGTGTGTGTGTGAGCATGTGTGAGTGTATGTGTGTGTGTGTGTGTGTGTGTTCGGGCCCTTTGTTCACTTTGAGGATTCCTGTCCCACAAAATTATTTAAGCCTCTCAGGGAAGAAGTTAGTAAACAGTGCCTTTTACAGAGAGCCGAGCAATGATTTGAACCGCTCCAACACCAAAGTTAGAATAATAACGTCCTGATGAAAAGAAAGTCATAGGCCCCGTCCCACCACCGAGTTTCTTGGCGTTCGTGGCTCTGTCATCATCGTATCATTAGCGCACACTCGTGTTCACCGAACCAGACAGGCGCCCGGGGCGTCTGCACCTCAGGTCTGCGCGGTTCCATTAGAATCTCAATCGCTACCTTATTCTTTGATCACAACCCAGGGTTTTCTCATTGTTTTCAGCTAGGATTCCCTTTCTGAGTCCATGTGTTCTTTGACTATCAATAAGCACGGGGAGCAGGGCCATAAAAAAATCCTCCTTTATTTTCCTAATTAAATGTGAGAGCAAGAGAAGAGTAGCATCTGAGTAGGAAGGAATTCTGTCACCTCGGCCCTGGGACAAACATCAGACCGAGGCCTGGATGGCCCAGGAGATGTTTAAAGCACAGTTTAAGTGACCAGGTGACCACTGGTGACAGGGGTTGTGCAGCGAAGGGTTGAATCGGTAGGTCTGGGTGGTCCAAACCCTGCACACAGAGGCTTGGCCTTTGGCTGGCTCCTGGGAGGTAACTTAGAGTGTCCTGCCTTTGTTTACCTGGGGGGCCTTAGGCCACACCAGATGGTCTGTGGGAGCAGTGTGACTTGTGGTGGGGCTGTTGGGTCACACCGGATTAGCTGCCTGGGTGGTCAGCATGCCTGTGTAACCGACCCCCAGTAAGAACTGCGGACATCAAGGCTCAGGCGGCCTTCCCACTGACAGTGCGTCCTACACACTGTCACCCAGCATGGTCCTGGCAGAAGTGAGTGCTATCTGCAGGGCCCCGCTGGGAAGGGCCAGAGGGAAAGTGTCCCCCGTGCTCCCTTGGCTGAGTCTAACCGGCGTCCTGCTGCTGTGAGCAGACCTGTGAGCAGACCGTGGTTCAGGTGTGCGAGCTCTCCTAGCGAAGGGCCTGACGGAGGTCCGCCCCGCGGGGCTGCGCGCCACGCAGAGCATGCGCACCACGCGTGACTGTGGCGTGCAGCGGGCCGTCCCTCCCTCCTGCCTAGCCGCTTTGCTGCCACCGACTCAGCCCGTCGAGGCTGCTGCAACAGCAACCATCTGCTTCTCACCACCCCGGAGGCCAGAAGTCTGAGGTTGGGGGGCCAGTGGGGTCAGGTTCTTGAGGAGGGCCCTCTTCCTGCTTTGCAGACCGGTGCCCTCTTGCTAGGTCCTCACATGCGGGGGCAGGGGGGGAAGGAGACGGGGAGGGGTCATCACATCGCAGACTTTAGCACGTGCGTTCTGAGCGGCACAGTATTCAGTCCACGGTAACCACTAACCGGGGATGCCCCCAACACCAGGCCCTTTACTCCGTGGGGGCCGGCCCCCCGAGTTTCCGTCAGGACCCTGGAGGCGACACGACTACAAGTAGGTTCACATCCCAAACGCACAGGCCCCATCAGAGACACAGGTGACCAGCTCTTTCTCCCTGTGAGCCCACTAAGTCCCCTCAGAACATCCCGTCAGGGGGCCCGTTTGTGTCCTGTGACCACCTCCAGGGGGCCATCAGGTCACGCAGTCCAGGGAGCGAATAGCCTAGATGGAGCATTCCTCCTGCTCGCTCGGGCCCAGACTAGGAGGAACTCCGCGGAACGCAGGACGTGGCTTTGCGTGAGAGGAAGAGGTGGCAGGACTGTCCGTGCAGCGCGCCCCGTGTGGTCAGCGAGGCTGCGCGGGAGTTGGCGTCGAAGGGAAACCCTTCCCGTGCTAACGGGGGCTCTCGGGGGCGGGGACGGAATCGGGGGCAGCGTCGGGTTGGTTGTCTGACTTGCCTACGACAAACGCGGGTTCGTTGAGGGGAAGGATGACGACGTGGGGGTCCGTGAGCCCAGCCCCGTGACAGAGGAGGTGCGTGGCCCCTGGACCGTGCGTGGGCGTGGGCAGCGCAGCCTCGGGCCGTTGCACGGACCGTTTCCAGCGGGGACGTGAGGAGAGCGGTGCCACGTGGAGGGCGTCCTCCTCCGGAGCCAGGGGCCGCGCTCAGCGCTACCGGAGCCGCCTTTCGTGCCAGCCAGCCTCCCGGCCGGACACGCCCGAGACTCCGCGCCCCGAACGTGAGCTCCTGTCCGACGGGGGTTGTCACTCCGCCGGCTCTGCGCGCACTTTCGAGCCCCGGCAGTGAACGACGGGGCCTCAGAGTCCTAAGTGACCCTGGAGGTCAGCTCGCACGGCCCCCGCGTGCCGCAGAGAGCCTCACCAAACGGCCCCACGAACGCACGTCTGGCCGGGCCGGGTCCCACGTGGGGCGTCCCTGGTGACGAGCGTCCACTCGGGCGGCCCCAGTTGCCTCGTGCTCTTCCTTCTGTCCCCCGTGGGTCCCGGAGCCACTGTCAGTCTCCCTCCTAACATCTCAGCCCCAGCGTCCCGCCTCCTTCCCGTCACCACGTGGGGCCCGCCGCCTCCCTGCGGGCTTAGCACTGCCCTTCCGGACGCCACCCGGCGCCCTCACAGTCTGTCCCCCCACAGTCCTCCGCGGGTCCCCTCCCTTCCTCTTAGCACCTGCCCCCTCCTCGCTCCACTCCTGCCCGTCGCGGGCACGGCCAGCTCAGGGCCCTTCGGCTGCCCCCTGCTTGGAGGGCTCGTCCTGCCGTCACGCACGTGGCACCCTCGGTCATGCCCTGCAAGCCTGTTCCGGTGACACGTCATCAGTAGCGTCTCCCCTGACCCCTTTATTTAAAACTGCAGCCTCGCCCACCTTCGTCATACCTACCGTCTAACGCACTGTTTCGTTTGTTTTCTTTATGATCCGCCCCCACCGCAGCCCCAGAAGGCCAGCTCCTGAGGGTAGGCACCGTGTCTCAGGTCCTCTGCCACCGCCTGGCATCTGGAGCAGAGCTGGGCACATGGCAGTGCTCCCAGACCTTTGTGGAACTCTCCCCTCCAGCAGGAATTGAAATGCGAATATCCCCGTCCCTCTACCTTTTGCTCAATGACGTCTCACGTGATACGGCCTCCAGACCCGTCCGCCTCCCCCGCCCCACCACCATCCTCAGCGTACCCCTCACTTCCTCAGTGTCCCCCTTGTCCCCAGTGCAAGGGAGGAATTGAAGTCAATACTCCAAATTCATTCTAGGACACGTGCGTTCTGCGGGTGCGGTCGGTCACTGTGACCGGGAAGGGGTCTGTTTACAGCTCCACGGGAACTGGTATTGACAGTCACGTAGTACTTTGGCTCAGATCAATCTGTGCTTAACTGAAGCTCACAGATCTCTTCCACAAGCAGTCTCACCAAGTGGCATGGGTCCCTTCCATGGCTGCCTCGTTGGCTGCCTTTCAAGTTCTTGCAAGAGATTAAGGAGGCCGTCCGGAGCTCCCAGCACAGCCTGCGTGGCCCCCACTCCCGGGTCAGCTCGGCCAGGGCGAGGGCTCCGGGAAGCTGTGAGCACGTGGGCAGCTCCTGCGTGTCTGCTTTGCCTCTAGTCCCCTCTGTGACAATTTAACCGTAGTCGCCTGGCCCACGCCCGGGGACCCGCTGATCCGTAAACGTCACCTTTCTTAGCGACAGCAAGGTGGTTCTCCAGCCCCACTGCTGAGGACAGTTTGGTGGCTAACGTACAAAACACGTTCCTTGCGTCCAGTTGTTTGGCTTACTCAGCGGGCGGATGCGGAGGTTTGTGGGCCTGCATGGCAGCTGGCCTTGCCCGGGCTCCCGGGGATGGTCGCCGCCCAGAGCCCGGCGTCCGCGACGTCTGCTGGGGCCCCTGAGCTGCTGGCCAGGCGCTGGGCGGGGCGGGCGCGCCTCTTATCTCAAAGGGTTCATCGGGGCCTGCGGCTCCACCCAGTGGTTCTTGATTTTTTTTTTTTTTTTAAGTCAGAGACACTTTGGAGGAAAAGGAAGGCTGCATTTCCCCCAGAAAAATGTACACACACACACACACACACACACACACACACACAATTTTTGTCCGCAGTTTCCTGGGGTTCAGAGAACCTCGGGAAGCCACCAGTGAGGCCCCGAGAGACCCGGCCCCCAGTGGCAAAGTCCCCACCACAGCCCGCCCTCTGGTGAATTCCCCAGGCTCTGGGCATTGATCCGACCTACGTAGTGGTCAGATTTTCCTCGTGAAGGACATGCTTGCAGAGCTGAGCTGAGCCCTGAGTTCTCATGCGGAGCCCCGGAGAGGTGACAGTTCCTTCAGTTGGGGGAACGACTTCTGGGGTGGCTGAGGCTTTCCCAAGCTTCTTGGAAAACCTGTGGCAGATCCACCTGCAGAGCTGGTCTCTGAACAGCGAACCAAAGGCCCGAGTCTGCAGACCCCTTTTCTGGACCAGTTCTGCTCAGCCCCTCGTGAACTCTCAGGCTGACCACACAGATGTTGCGGTCACTTCCAGAAAACAGAGTGAAGAGTCTCTTTTTCAGGCTTCAAGAACTTTTCTGATTTCATTAACTCTCGAATTCCTCCCCCCCGTCAGCTGGGGCTGACGTTAGGATGAGCAACCTCTCGTGGACAAGTGAATGGTCCTCTGCCTCCTGTCCCTCCCTCCGCCCCCTCCACGCTCCCAAGCCGTTGGCCCCCAGCGTCCAGCACCCTGGGAGACAGACGGAGAAGGAAGAGGAAGGTGGTTTGGGGATTGTTTTCGCTTTTTGCCACCATTGAAAAATGTAAAGACCGCTCTTAGCTCAGGAACATCCAGGTGGCAGGTCATACTTGGCCAACAGGCCCCGTTACAACATTCAGTGGTCACTCCAGTCCCATGAGGTGGGCACTATTGAAATCGTCCCTTTATGAATGAAGAAACTGAAACGTGGAAATATTAAGTGACTTCCTAGGGTCACACAGCCAAGAATGACAGAGCAGTCAGTGATGGGGACAGATGTGTCTATCTCCGGAGCCCACAGGTCTATACGCTACGTCGGGTCACTGGCCACTGTATATATGGATTGTATTCACCGGCGGCTTCGCCACCTTGGTGCCTGGTGTCATCAGTTATACGAAAATCTCTTCCAAGTGCCGAGTCTTGTTTCCGACACGTCCCAAGTTTTCCAGTATTGAACTTACAAGTATTAACAATAAGGCCACCGGTGGCTCGCGGTCAGTTGAGCAAATAGCCCGAAAGGGTCCATGCTTTGTTCTCATCAACCCCAGGTTCAGGAGACGTCACCATTGTAATTATTACTCATTTGCCCCCATTCCACGGTGTTCCTGAAGGAGTTGGGTAACTAAGAACACTCTAACCTCATAAATTAATGCAGATATTATAAATGGGTGATGTGACATCTTTGCATAATAACCGTAGGGCCTGGGACGTGCTCTTGAGGGGTTATTAATTTTATTTTTCCCCTTTCCGACACCTAAACAAGAAAAATAGTTCACCCATGGGAAAAGCCAAGGGTGGCCTCGTCAGCCTTCCACGTGACCTACCTTGAGTTTCCAACAAGGTGGTGACACTCCCTTCCGCATCACCACCCTGTGCTCTTGGTGCTGTAGCCAAATATTTAAGAAATTCAAAAGAACTACTAGACACAAGCCTCATGCTCAGGGAACGTTCAGCCCCTGAAGAAAGTTCTAGGTGAACGTTATCACTTCCGACACGTCGCTGCCCTAGCTGCCTGCCTAATTCCCAGGACACTTCGGCGGGGGCTGCCTCAGCACCTTCGCACTGGCCTTGCCCTCGCTCAGAACAGTCTTTCTTTTGCACAAGGGGCTCCTCCTCGTCCTCCAGGCCCTGGTGTGAGAGACCCACCTGGAGCACCGACCTGAGGCCTTGTCCTTGGTCGGTCTGTTTCCCGCACCATCTGTGATGACGTGACTTCTTCGGGGTTCCTGTCGCCCTCTGCTCCTCTGCCCTGGAGGCTTTCCGCGGGTGCCTCCAGCCCCTCTCGCTCCCTCCAGCCCCGGCCAGGCATGTTTCACACGTGGACATTCACATAATTGTTTTTGTTTAGATTTCCGAAAACAAAAACCAAAGGCAAACAAAGAAAAAGGAGAAAACAAAGTTGGCCTTGCTAAACTCGAGAGGCGATTTCACAGAACCGTGCAAGACCAGGCTGGCCGGGCCGGGCGAGGTCTCACGTGGACTGTGACGTACCCTGAAGCTGTGGCCATGCGGTTAGCACGCCGGCGGCACGCGGATCGGGGAGCAGACAGTCGGAGCGGAGAGGCGCGTCCGGCCACAGGCGGTCACACCAGCAATGACACTGGCACCACTGCCGTTAGCGGGCCAAGGACGGTCTTTTCAGAACGTGGTGCTGGAGCCGTAGGATTTCCACGTGGGAAAAACACGAGTCCGGGCAAAGCCCTCGCGTCCTACAAAGACGGTTCTGTTTGAGGTCGTGGGTCTAATGTGGAAGGTAAAAATACCAAAATAAATAAATAAATAAAAACTTCCAGGAATGATTTCTTAGCGAGAGCACCAGAAGTGCGTGCCACGTGAGAAAATCCTCGCCCATTGGACCTCGGTAAAATGGAAGACCCTGTCGTCACACAACAGCACGGAGGATGGGAGAAGACACGGGGACGGAATTCCCGGTGCCGACCTCTGACAAGGGTCACACGGAAGTACGGGCGCAGGGTCCTGCTGGACGACGGCGACAGATTGGACACCCCGCAAAGGACGATCCCCAGATGCTCCGTAAACACGCAAAACCGAGCTCTGGGGGAGGGCAAACCAAAACCACCGTGAGCGGCCGCTCCTCGCCATCAGAGTGGCTAAACTGAAAAAACGAAAAGCGGAGCAGGAGGAAGCCCGGCCGTGGCAGAGGTGCCGGGCCCGCGAGGCAACTGGGACTTTCTTACTCGCCGGAGGGGGCGTCCAGCAGCGGAAGCGCGCCGGCGCTCGGGGCAGCGTCATCGCCGCCGTCGCCGCCCGTGTGCGTGGCGGCCCCGTTGGGCAGAAGCAGGAGCGTCGGTCCGCACAGACGGGCACAGGGGTGCTCACCCGTGCCAGCTGCTCCTCCCCGATGGCCCCGAACGGGAAACAGTGCAAACGCCCACCAAGCTCACGACGGACAAACACCGGATGGCACATTACCCGAAGGAATGCTAGCCAGCAATTTTTAATAATAACGCTAAAAATAATAACATGGAGCAAAATAATAGCAGGCACTGCATGGGGCGAAAGCGGCCAGACACGCGATAACGCACAGTCCTGTCCGTGTGAACGCAGGACGGCCTCACCCATCGCCATCGATAGGCATCGGAGCAGGCACCGCCGTGGGTCGGGGGGATGGTCACAGGCCCAAGGGAGCCTCCTGGGGGGATGGAAATGTCCCGAACTTCTGATGGGGTGCTGGTCACACGCACACGCGCACACACACACATGCACGCGCATGCACATGCACGCACACGCACACGCACGCACACGCGCGTGCACGCGCGCACACGCACACGCACGTGCACATGCACACACGCACACACATGAGCACACGCACGCACACGCACACACACACACATGTGCGCACACGCACGCACACACGCACTCACATGCACACACATGCGCGCGCACACGCATGCACACGCACGCACACCAGACATCAGTACAGTTCCCTGCACACGCATGTTATCCCTCAACAACCGTAAGGAAAGGATGCACTTGAGAAAGGTCTTAAAAGTAAGTTAGGTTCGTGCAGGATCGGCCGCCGAAGTCAGCAAACAGGAATCACGACTCCGTGGCTGGACACACGTAGTCAGGAAGGGAGCCGCAGAGCCGCAGGACACGCCGCACACTTTGACACGGAGGCGGGCCCTGAGCAGCGATGTCCAGCCAGTGGCTGGAGACCCAGGTCTCGGCTGGTTCCACAGCTGGACACGCAGACTTGGAAGGTGTCACTGTGCAGCGGGTAACAGGGCGAGGACGTGAACAAGAGCACCCACGTTCAAGGTCGGGGCTCTGATACGCCCACAAATCAGAGGAGGACAACACACGGGCCACCACGGGGAGGTGATGTTCACAGAAGGCAGCGGGGACCTGAGCAGAGGTGGAGGCAGATGGAGGGCGACTGTCCCAAGGAGCGACCTGCCTTCCTCGTCTTTCCTTCTGTCTCTGTCCCTTCAGGGATCCCCCCCTCCTTTGTCACCTTTGTCACAGTCCTCGCTCTGGGCAGTGCCATGGGGGTGCATGCCCTAAGCCCTCCCTGCCCCCTCAGCCGTCCTCTTGTCCCCATCTAGTCTGTCACTTGTCTCTGAATTGCCTTCCTGCAGATCGAACTAACACAGAAGTTTGGTTCTTTTTAAACCCGGACTGGACCGGGGACTGCATTCGCTCTTCGGCACTAGCCTGGACGTGGGCTGAAAGGTCCTTTCAAATCATTACCGCCCCGATCACCGAGCAGGTGGCGATGCCCAGATCACGCAGCCCCTGCCCGTCGGCGTCTCCGTAGCTAATGCACCTTCGTGCCTGGGCAGTCCCCCTGACGAGACTGTATTTCGTGGCAGCCACTTGCATTCTACGTTGCACGGCGCCCCAGAAACTGGCTTTCCCACAGAAACTGGGCAGATAGGCCGGGGTTCAGAGACCCAACACCAGCCACCGGGACGTCACAGTTGTGCCCAGTCATGTCTGTTGTCACTGCTACCCAGGAGGCTTTGCTTGAGCTGCCTCTCGTCCGTGTTGTCCTCCTCACCTATACCCCCAAGATCAGCCCTGGCAGCTTCTAGAAGCGCTGCACACGCGATGGGGTCCCTGCAACCTCTCACCACGTTTTATGCGTCACAACCAGAACGAGAAAGGCGACCGATCTCAGCTACACCGTTCTGCTCCATTTGTCGTCGGGCAACCAGCCTTTTGCCTTTTTCTGCCTTTGAGTTGGGTCCTTCTTGTGGGCAGTCCCAGGGCGTTGCCTGCCCGTGGAGCGTCCCCTGTCCCCAGGAGGCTGCCCAGCCAGGCCCGCAGGGCTCCCTCCGTGGGTGGGAGAGATGCGGACAGTCCGTTTACTCTGAAGAAGAGTCGGAGGACAGTGTGGAGGCCACACCACCAGGCAACCACTGAACGTGGAGCAGGCCCAGCACGGAGCGTGAGCACCTTTGATTTCAAGGTAAGAACGGGGACCCAACACGGAAGCTGGCAGAAAGTTCTTTCAAGTCCACGGAGTTACTCAGTTGGCCCATACGAATGTCTAGCTTCTAAGAGCACATTTATTCCCAAGTAGGGGGGCGGGGAAGGCAGCCGTGAGAAGAACACTCGAACCAGGAGCAGCTCCTTTAAGAATTCCCGCGACCTCGTGGCTATCGCATCCCGCCTCCCTCTGTCCTACGTCACACAGTCCAGACCTGGCACTGGGTTCGCACGCCCAGCACCTCAGCCCTCTGATGAGGTCCCCTCCTTCTTGGTGGGGAGCTGGGGTGATGATGGCTCTCACGTCCAGAACTGAAAATGCCAGACACCCTGGCACCCCCCCCCAAACAGCACACGGCTCGTGTGGACCCCCGAACTCACGGTCTATCAGAGGCAAGAGGTGGGGGAGCGCTCCATCATCCCAGGGGCCCACGTGTGCTCCCCACACCAGCTCTCAAGTGTGGTTGGGGGGATTTCTCCGACTTGGGATCCCGAGATCCTGGGGAGAGGAGGCATCCGTAAAAAGGCAGCTGGTGGAGAGGGTGTGGGGAACAGGACACCGACATAATATCGTCACCACGACTTCGCTTAGGGGCGAGTGCACTCCACTAAGGCAGACGGGGCCTTGGAGAGTCAGTCCGGGGAAGAGCGAGGGACGTGCTCTCGCCGAAGCTCTCCCACCGTTCCTTCATATCTCGACAGTGTCCTGAGTGCCCAGTGCATGCTCCCAGCCCCGGCTCCACTCCTGGGTGCCCGCCGGAGACCCCCAGGCCCCACCCCTGTGCAGGACCAGCCTCCTCCCCCTGCTCAAAGCTGGGCCCCTGCTTACACCTGAAGGATAACTACACCGTGTTCTGCTGCCGTCAGAGGCCGGAGTGCCCCCTCTGACACCCTCGGGGCCGGGGGTGGGGGGCGTTGGCATTCAGAATTCTGCAGCTTTCGGAAGAGAACGCACTGCTTATGCTCGAAGTTACATCGGCAACCCCGGAGCAGCCAGGCGGGAGCCCGTAATCAAACCCATTAATATTTCTGCAGGAAGATACATGAATATTCAGACAAAGTGGGGGAAGTAATGATTATAAATAGCTTCTCGCCGGTTCAGGTCAGGTTTTGCAGCCAAAAGAATTTTTAAAAAGCTTTCAGGTTTGGTTTTGTTGTTTGGTTTTGTTTTTTTCAGCAGAACTTCTGGATTTGGGGGCTGCGTAGAAGAACTGTGGGCCTGTGTTGCACATCTTTCTATCCCCCACCCCCAGACTGAAAATGAGGAGAGGACACAGTGGCTCCCTCACCACCCATAAAATGTGAGGCCTCGGGCCGGTGTCTGGTGACATCAGCGATGAACAAAGAAGAATCCGGATGCTCGCCTGTTTCTTCTCTCAACGGCTGCCTCCCTCCGGGCAGCGGGCTGACCTCTCAAACTCGCCCAGGACTGCCTGCACTTTTCCTGTAAAAGGTCAGATTGTGGCTAGTTTTCACCTCTTTAGGCTGGATGGTCTCCTGTGCAACGCCTGCACTCTGCCACGGTCATACAAAAGCAGTCTTAGACATCATGTAAATAAATGGATGTGTCCGTGTCCCAGTAGAATGTTATTTAGAGTCACAGACTGGAGGGCCGGCATTGGCCCACAGGCCACGTCGGCTGACCCTGGAACAAATCCATGCAATCAGGATTCATGCAGCAAACACTTTCAAATCTCCTATCACATGCCGGGCATCGTTCTTGGTGCTAGAAATTCAGCAGTGACTAAAACACAAGCTTTTGCCCTTGTTAAGCTTATATTCCAGCTGATTCTAGAAGTGAGAGCAAAACCTCCAGGTCATTTCAGCTCTGTGCTTCACTGTATCAAAGTGGACCTTGGCCAGAGAGCTCAGCAAAAATGATACACAGATGGCACAGAAGCACATACAGGATGCTCCACGTTACACGTCACCAGGGAAATGCAAATTAAAACAAGACACCACCACACCTGTTAGCGTGGAAGAAACCAGCACACCGACATCACCAAATGCTGATGAAGACGTGGAGCTACAGGAACTCTCAGTCCCCGCTGGTGGGGACACAGATGGTGCAGCCACTTTGGAAGACAGTTTGATGGTTTCTTACAAAATTAAACATATTCTTACTATCTAGTAATCACATTTCTTGGTATTTATCCAAAGGAGCTGAAAACTTACATCCACACAAGACCTGCCCACAGATGTTGATAGCAGCTTTATTTATAACTGCCCACATTTGGAAGCAACCCAGATGTCCTTCAGTAGGTGACAGATAAACAAACTGTGGTCCATCCAGAGAATAGTATTCAGCGCTGAAAAGACGTGAGCCATCAAGCCATGAAAAGACACAGAAGAACCTGAGATGCATGTCACGAAGTGAAAGGATGCGATCCCACCTCTACGACATTCTGAGAAAGGCAAAACTATGGGACAGTAACGGGTCAGTGGTTTCTGGGGCCGGGGGGTGGGGGAGAGATGAACAGAGGGGTGTTGGCAGGGTGAAAATTCTGTGTGACACTGTCGTGGTGGGCACGTGTCATCACACCTTTGTCCAAACCCAGAGGATGTGCAGAACCAAGAGTGACCGCGAGGTAAGCTGTGGCCTCTGAGTGGTCGCGGTGTGTCAGTGTAGGGTAAACCTAAACCTGCTCTTCCAAAACGGTCTTCAAACACCACCACACGTAGCTGACCCTCCTCAATCTCAGATTCCATCCTTCCGAACTGGCCTCCACCCTGAAACTCATCTGTAACCCCAAACTCCACACTTGCAGAGCTGCTGTGGTCATTCGTGAGCCTGTGCTGAGCAGCAAAAGCATCCCTGCCCCCACGAACGCCTTCCTGGCAGAGTTCAAACCAGGCGGCCCGCGGCCTGCCGTCCCAGTTCTTGAATGATAAAAAAGTGCCCTTTGTGGTGTATTTAGTGCCGTGATTTTTGCTTTTTTGTGCTTTTTGCTGTTTAAAAATCTCCCCTGATAGGGAGTTCCCTGGTGGCGTAGTGGCTGGGCTTCGGCGTTCTCAATGCCGCGGCCTAGGTTCGAGTCCCAGCCAGGGAATGACTCCCCAAAATAATAATAATAGTAAATAAATAAAATAAAATCTCCCCGACCGCAAGGCTCACGTGCTGTCCAGCACTTCCCGGCCCGGGGGCTGTGCTGGTCGTTACAGAGAACGCGTGTGTCGGGCGGGCTGCCTTCGAGCCCGAGCGGCCACGCTGCTGGGTGGGCTCCGTGTTACTGGGTCAACAACACGTACAGGTGAGGGGCCTTTCAGCCGAAACACACAGACAGCACGGTTCTGTGTCGATCGTTTGATGGCAACGCCGTGACCGGAGGCTGGCAGCAACGCAGCCTGTCTCCCCGGGGAGGCCTCAGTAATTCAGAGTTCGTGGTCACTTTGTCAGACACGGACTCCCGGCAGGACAAAGACCCACGCCACCAACTCCACGAGCTGGCTTCTCTTTGAAATCCCAACCTCCTCCGTAATTACAATTCTCTCGCCACGTATGACATGATTTATCCGGGCCTTCTCTCCTTTTTCATGGTCTGCCTGCCAGAAATGTGTCTCTATTGCTGTGTTTGGGGTTTTTTTATTCAAAGAATCAACTTCTGGCTCTTTTCGAAGTTCTATTGAGGTTCTCCTCGGACCTGCAAGCCATTCAGCAGGAGTGAGCATTTTTTAATTTGTCTTTTTGTATTAGCTTCTAACTTAATAGGGATGTGATCAGAGCACATAGGCTGTATGAAAACCATTCTGTAAGATTTATTGAGGCCACTGTGTGGCCTAATACACAGAATGATTAATGTTTCTGGGTGCTCAGGGGCTCTCGGCGTCTCAGGCACTGAATGCAGAACTCCATGTGGGTCTGTGAGGCGAGCCCGGTGATCTGTGCGCATCGCCCCGAGCCTGGCTCATTTTTCGTCTGATTAACTTATCAATAATTGAAATAATTGTAAGATTGATTAATCCCCCTTGTAGTTCCATCCATCCTTAGCTTCATCTGGGCTATTTTGTTCGTGCGTCCTGCTTCGGAATGGCCGTGTCTCCTTGCTAAGTGGGACCCGTTGCCATTCTGCAGAGACAGCTCCATGCCTCATCGTGCTTTTTGGCTCGAAGTCGACTTTGTCTGCTATGTAACTAAGCACAGCAGTCGTTTTGGTAGTAGGTGACTGATAGGTCTTTTTCCCCATCTGTTTATTTTCGACCTCTGTGTGCCTTAGGCTTTAGATGTGCTGCTTGAAAACAAGAGACAAGCATGGAAAAGAGTAGTTGGAGTAATAGCAATCTCCTTCCTCCCTCAGAGCAAGCTCTAAATCACCGCCTCCTGCAGACAGTAAGGAAGGGGCTCACTTCCCGCCCCAGCCCACCCTGCGGCTCCCCAGACGGAACTGGAGGGGCCACGGGGGGAGGGCAGGTTTCACTTGCACATCAGAAGGACCAGAGGACCCCATTTGTCACACAGAGCAGAGACCGTGGCTACCTTCAGTCCCCCTTTCCTTTCTTCATTTTTGTGGCCTTCATTTGCCGTGAGGTCAGACACAGGACTTGAGACCAGAGGCTGAGGGAGACTCACGGAGCAAAGACGAGCCGCCACACCCGGGCTCCCTGCCTGGGTCCCTTCATTCCTCGGGGAAATGGAGAGCACATGTGAGTACACCACGGGGCCCTCATTTGCGTGTAATACCCCTTTCTCCTAAACCAGAAGAAAGGGGATTTAGAACGAGATGCCTACACCCACAGGAACAAGGCAGAGGGAGACGGTGGGTGAAGAAGGCAGCCTTCGTCACCGGGGGCAGGGTTCTGGCCACGATGATGCCTCCAGACGGCCACATCAAAATGACATCTCTGCTGCCACATCAAGGAGCCACATCAAGAACTGGTTGGAGGGGTGGAGATATGGGACGGGCTGGTCCCACACCCATGTGTGGGGATTAAAAAATCAGGAGGGTTGTCTTGGCTACAGAGGTTCCCTCCCCCCCGGAGGGGTGAGGGGTCCCAGCCCCACACCCGGCTCCCCAGCCCAGGGTTTCAGTGCTAGAGAGAGAAGTCCCCTTAACTTCTGGCTGCGAAAACCAGTGGAGGTTGTGGCTGGCTGAGGCAGAGGGCAGCTGGAGTCCCAGGCGCTCCCCTTAAAGGGCCCATGCACAGATTTACCTACTGATGGACTCACTCACTCTGAGCTCCAGGGCTGGGGCAGCAGCTCGAAAGGTGCCCGGGACATAGGGGAAGAACAGAGTTGTCTGGGTTCCGGGTGAGGGCTGGAGGGGCAGCTTTCACTCAGACGGAAGTGCTGGCAGAAGACATGTTTTCTTCGTTGAGCCTCCCTTCACCTAATGTGCAGACACAGGCGGCCACCGTATCTGAGTCTCCCTTGACCAGGCTGACAGCATTCCTTTGCCCTGCCCTGGTGATTCCCTTAGATTCCGCCCCACCCACCCTGCAGGCCCACCCAATCTGCTTCCAGTGGCTTTTCCATACAAATGGCCTGTCTTGGCTCATGCTACAGTCTTTTCTAAACTCTCCCAAAGGTTCACAAACCCCAAACAAGCAGCATCTGGCCTCAGTGTGCCCTATACCTCTTGCTAAGCAGCCCCAAGCCTGGAACTAGCAGCAGCTGGCATCAGTTCTCAGGTTAACCTCTTTCAAGCACCTCCAAGCCCAGCACAAATGGCAACTGTCTGTAGATCATTTTGTAGCTCGTACCAAGTAGTCCCAGGCTGGGCACGGGCAGCAGCTAATTGTGGCCTGCAATGGAGCCTTTCCCAAGAGGCCTCAGAACCAACACTCCTGGTGGCCACCTTCAGACCACACCAGAGTGCCACCCCACCACCTCCACAAACAACACACCTGAAGGGCAGACTGGGCAGGCACTGGAGTCCTGCTAAAGCAAACCGTGATCTGTAGGGTCAGCTCCTGCACCAGCTCTTCCACTATAGTCATGGCCAGTCCTCACGACCAACCAGCCTGAGGGTCAGTCCCACCCATTGATGTGCAAACAGACGCCAAGGCCCAACTCCAACAGAAGAACGCACGCAACCCACACAAGGGACACAACTGGAGAATAGCCAAGATGTGGAGACAGCCTGGTGTCCATCCATGGATGAATGGGGTAAGAAGTGGTACATATGCACAGTGGAACATTACTCAGCCATAAAAAAGAATGAAATCCGGATGAACCTAGAGGGTATTGTGCTGAGTGGAGTATCTCAGACAGAGAAAGATAAATGTCATAATTTCACTTATAGATGGAATCTAAAGAACAAAATAAAACAACCAATAACACAGAAAACAACCAATAACAGAGATGGGAGGGGGAGGGGATTAAGAAGTGCAAATTGGTAGTTACAGAATAGTCATAGGGACGCGGAGTATAGCATGGAGAACACAGGCAGCATGTTGGCCGGGTACTAGATCTATCAGGGTGATCACTTTGTAAGTTATATAAATGTCTGACCATTATGCTGTGCCTGAAACTAATACAATATAGCATATCAACTGTAATTTAAAAAATAAAAATTATTTTTAAAAAAATTTTAAAGCATTAGGGAACAGTGAGGACTGTGTGAACAGATAGTACTGGACCCGTCTAGAGGCCAGTTTTTAACCTAGTGGAATTGCCCAGCCGTTCTGAGGTGTCTAGTGACTGGAGGTCAGTACTGGCTTGTGGGTACAGTGAGTTGGGAGGAGAGGCACAAGGCACATGGAGCAAGTGAGAGCCACCTAGCACCCCAAGAGAGAGGCACCTTCTGTCTTGGTTTCCTTTTTTTGCTGCATATATATAGATGACCCCCTGGTGGGCTAAAACTTAATATAGGGTAAGAAGAGATTTACAATTATTAGTTGAAAGGACCAAAATTCAACATTTTTTATTGAAAAAGGACATCAAGCTTTTAGAATCAACTTAATAACTTGAAAAGAATAGCCTTTGACATCAGGAGAGCGACTCAGATTCATTACAAGTGACAGGACCATCTAATCAAAATACTTAAATTTTTTAGAGAAGCCATTAAAAATTGAACCTTTGGAAGTCGGTATATCAAATCCTTTATACAAAAATTGACCTAAAGATTCTACTCCTAGGAACTTGTCTTAAGGCAATAAAGGGGCCACTGGACATAGATGAATGTAGGACAATATTAACTGTATTACTTTTTATAACAGAGAAAATTGCAAAATGACCTGTGACTATTGATAGAAAATTGATGAAACAAATCCTGGCATATCCATGCAAAGGAATACTTTACAGCCCTTAAAATTATGCTACAGATCAATAGTTATTGATATGGAGAGATGGCCATGTTAGTAAGTGGAAAAGGCGATATGGTGCTATTTTTCTTTTAAAAAGAAATGTGCTAACAAAAACACATATGCCCTGAAAAATATCTGGAAATGTATCCATCAAAATGTTAATTGCTTATTTAAATGGTAGGATTACTAACTATCTATTTTTGATGCTTTTTTATATTTTGTAAGTTAATTGAAATAAAATTATTACAATAACTTACAAAACCAAAGCTACTAAAGAGTCCATTGATATAGTTATTTCAGCATTTAAATGAGTAATTGATCTATTTAGTGGTTCGTGTTTACTCTGAATTATGAATTCCCAAAGAGTAAGGAGCATTTCTCGTTCTGTTTTTCTCCCCACAGCTCCATGCACAGCACAGCATGTACTAAGAACTCCATTATGTCTGGTGACAGAGTGGGTATTTAGATGTCAAGTACTGAGGAGATATTAGTGAAAATAGCTAAGAACTAAATTGCATAGCTGAGCCGGTGGCACTCGAACTTTCATAATTGAAAACTAAAACCTTCGAGTCATTTCCTTTTATTACAAATGGACCCACCTCACAACTCCCCTTCAGTTTTGAAATCCTGCCAAAGTGTTGGTGACGGTCCCATCACTTGGCTGACGGGAGAGGTTTAAAAGCTGTTTAATGACATCATTGTCCTGGAAATTGTAATGAGAGAAGCAAAGCTGAATGGGGTGTTGGGAGAAGCCTGTGATTGCCGATGGGAGCAGGGCCTGTCCAGGCCAGTTTCAGAAGGGGGTTAGATGGTAGTTTTTCATTCCCAACTCCCTCACCAGCCTCGTTCTCTGTCTTCTGTATCAGTCAGCTGTCGCTGCGTAACGAACAACCACAAATCTCCGCGGCGATGAAGTATCGCACGTGTTTGTGGACCTGGGTGGGACTCACCTGGGGGCTTCTTCAAGCTGGGAGTCGGCTGGTGGCCTCTCCCCCTTCCACCTCTGGGGTTCAGACTCCGGTTTGCACCAGGTGGACTCATTTTGGGTCCAAGTTAAAGGGGCAAAGCTGCTCAGAGGACGCTCTTCTCCTGTCAGTGGTAGAAGGTCAAGAGTGTCTGCTCAACATCCCACCGGCCAGAAGCCATGCTCAGCATCAGGGAGGCACGGACACCCGTCCAAGGGTGCGTGATAGGAAAAAGAGGTGTGACGACCAGGGGCTGACCCAGCCACCACACCTTTCATTTCCACGGGTCTCCCCACCACCTCCTCCCTTGCCGAGTCACGTCCTGTTTCCACGCAACCCCGTGCGATCGCCTCTCCGGCCCAAAGGCAACGTCAGCCCGGCCTGGAGGGGTAGGCTCAGCATCCTTTTTAAGTAAATAAACGGCCAATGTGATGTTTGCAGGACCAAGCTCTTGTCCTCTTGGCAGGTCCTTTGGAGAGGAAGGGGTGTCTCCCTGTTGGGGTCATCGTAGCTCTTTTCATCTGAGTCATAACAGCCAGAAAGGGGGAAAGAACATGGAGTGGAAGGACAAAGGGACCTGCTGGCCACACCTGCGGGCAGGGCACCTGTGGGGCGGGGGAAGCTTGGAGTCTGGTTTACCTCAGTTGGAGAAGATGCGCGGCGGTCACCATGGCAGCGGGCAGTGGGCAGGAGGCGGAGTCCGTCAGGCTGTCACCATTGGCTCCAGCTGGGGAGAAGCATTCGTGCTCCCCTGAAATTCTCCAGCAGCAGCCGCGTTTGCACGATGGTTCCTTCCTTCGTGTCTCTAGGAAAAGCATCTGCAATTTGATTTCGTAAAGGTGTCCATCAGGCTGGGTCCTTGGGAACTGCGGTGAGGCCACTGGGGTGGGGACAGATGTGAACAGCACTGGGGTGGCTGAAAGGAGCGGAGCTGTGGGTAAAAGGGCCCTTCTGAAGCCTTTTGTGACTGACAGACCACGGGGAGGCTTTCAGCTTTTTCCTTCCAAATCCAGACACCAATTTGGCCATTTTGGCGTCGATTGTGATCTAAACGAGAATGGGGCCTCCTTGGCTCCCAGGGGCTTAAATGAAGCTGAGAGGAAGAGAGGGACCTGGACCGGATAACACAAGGCAGCGAATGGCAGGGTCCACAGATAAGCACCGCTTCCTCTAGGAGGGGGGCTTGGAAGGCGGACGGGGCTCCAGGCAGGTCCTCAGAGCAGCAGCCGCATCGCCTGGGAACCTGTTAGAAATGCACGTTGCTGGGCCCCACCCACAGCCCCCTGAGACTCTGGGGACAGGGCCCAGCTACCCATGGTTTTAAAAGGCCCCCGGGTGGCCCGGGTTGGAGAATTGCTGGTTTAGGAGACATCGCTTATCTGTGACACTTGAAAGAGGACAGTCTGCAGAGGGAGAAGGCAGGACCTTCCTGGGGTGCTTGGTGGGGTGAGTGGGGAGGAGGGACAGCATACACAAACGCTGGCGGACATTGCGTGACCTGGTGCCTTAGTGCTAGGGCGGCCACAGCAAAGGACTGCAGCAGGGGCAGCTTAAACAGCACAAATGCACGTTCCCAGCCCTGGGGGTGGCGAGCTGAGATGGGTTGTTTCCCTCTGGGGCTGAGATGAAGCACCTGTCCCAGGCTCCACCCCTAACTCCTGGGGCTTCGCTGTCATCTTCTGGCATTTCTGCCTTCATCCTTACATGACCTTTGCCCTGAAAGTCATTCCAGAAAGTCCATGTGTCCAAGTTTCCTCTTTTTATGAGGATACCACTCATGTTGGATTGGAGTCCACCCTAATGACTTCACCTTAACTTGATTACATCTATTTCCAAATAAGGTCACATCCACAGGCACCACTGGTTAGGATGTCACCTTCTTTGAGGAAAGACACAATTGGATTGTTGGCAACAGTGATTGGCACCAGGATGGGCATGTGACCCAGATGCAGTAAGAGAGAGACCCAGTCCGGACACTGAGGCTGCCCAGGCCCTGCTCAGCTGCACAGAGCAGTGTCTTCACTCCTGGGACCCATTGACACACCAGTGTCTCCACGCACGCCCCATGGGCAATGCTAACCCCCCGCTGTTCGGTGCAGGACCTGGACCTGGGCCAGCAGCATCTGCATTGCTGAGAGCTGGTGACAAATACAGGTTCTCAGGTCCCAGCCCAGAAGTCCTGAGTCAATTGGACTCTGCATTTTAACAAGCTCCGCATTGATTCACATGCATATTAAGGCTTGGGGAGCCCAGTGCCAACCTAACTAATGAGCAATGTTCCCTTGGGTTAAATCTCAACAGAATGTGGGATTTGGTTGCTATTTTAACAATCAAATTGGGTTTCTGCACATTCAATCTGATCTAAAGCTGTACCTCCAAGGACTGAGATGATCCAACAACCAAGTCATCCTATGAATGTACTATAACATGATAATATAAATTTCATTATATTAATATATATTATATACTATACATATAATTAATATATACTATAGAGAGTGTAGATATAGATTCCACTTGGAAGTGCATGAGTCATCAGACAGCATTTCTTTTTATGTTCCTGTTATGTCTTTATTGGATTGCACTAGCATAGACCGCAGAATTTTAAGACAAAATGTGCCCCAAATGATGATACTGGGTTAAGTGCAATCATCAGCATTATGAACAAGAGATGCTGAGTAACAACTCAGCTCCTAACTCCCTACGTTGTCCTTCATGGAGTGTCCAGAACAGACAATTGGACACTTGATCAGCACCAAAATAACATTCCTTAGAAAGCAAGACAGCTGAAAGGAGACTGGAAATCTCTAGCAGTTCATCTGTTACAGAAAATAAATTCTGTCTTGCTTCCTGAATTTCAAAGCGCTCTTTTCTGGCCTTACACGGGTTGCAGAGCTCCTCGGAAAGGCTTAGGGCGTTAGTTCCCGCTTGAGGTCGTTATTCATGGCACAACCTCAGGGTAAGGCCACAAAAGTTGTAAGTGTGCCCTGGCTGCCACATGTCAGTGGGGTCAGCAACCGTAAAGAAGACTATTTAGAGTCCACGGGAGACAAATAAACCAAAATTAAACTTATCGTCACACATGCAAAGCTTTACAGACAAATAAAAATCACTGCTGGCCTTTTCATATCTTTGACTCTTCGTGTGTGTGTGTGTGTGTGTGTGTGTGTGTGTAATCAGAATGGATACTGTCAAAGGATCACACAAGACCACCAGAGCTTAAATAAAATATACAAAACTGAGTCTATTCAAACCCAGGCAAAGAGCTTGTGCCCATGAAGAAATGCACAGAGCAGAACAGCAAGGTCAGGTTCTGGGCAGGGCACCCTGGTGACTGGCCTGATTAAGGGTTGACAACACCGTTGTGGACAGAGCGGAATGAACTCACAGCTGTGTGCACAGTTGGTTAAAACAAGCCCTGCTGTTCGCTGGTGTGGAAAACGCCCTCGGTTTGATCCAGTCGGGGTCTGGGGTCAGTCCAAATACATGGTCTCCATCGTTTGCAGCTGGCTGGAGCCAGTCTATGTGGAACACAAGAGCCAGGTGTGTCTTTGCCTGGACATGCACTGCTGGACGTGGAAATGCTTTGTGTTCAGTGTAAATTGACTTAGTCAACATGTATTGATCCTCTGGTATTGACCACTTCATTCTGATCTTTGCTCAAATGTCATCGTATTAGAGAGACTTTCCTTATTGGCCTAAGGTCGCATCCCCTGTCCCCTGCCCCAGTTCCCCACCCCAGCACTGCCTGTCACCCTGCTGGATGCACACTTGTTTGCTCGGCCTCCCGCACGCTCAGCTGACACTCCTCAGGGAGGATGCCTTCGCTTTGCCTCCGGCTGTGATTTCAGCACGCAGGACAGCGCCAGGCCCCGTGTATGTGCTCAGTAAACGCTTCTGAGTGAAAAGCATCAGGTGCTAGAGAAAATGAGAGCTTCTAAAATAATAACGATGGAACAAAACGTAAGCCAGATGCTCTATGTTTTAGAAAGGTATTTTTTAAACTCTATATGAAAAGTCATAAGGAAATGGGAACACTAATGCCCCCATTTGGAAGGCAATTCATCAGCATCTACAAACGTTTTAAATTCTCATTCCCTCCAATCCAAGAGTTCTATCTTTCTGGATCTACGCCACCTCTCATGCACGAGCAGGCACACGCCCAGATGTTCCTCATAGCTTTGTCTGTGAAAAATTGCAAACAAGGCAGATTCTAGGAGCCTCCTGCTTCCCATGGATCTCAACAGATATTACAGCAAACGCCCACTGAATGCAGCCCTTACCCCTACCCCTCCTCTGTCATGGCCTTTGGCATCACCATCTACAGGAGGGACTCAATTTAATCAGCAATCACGAACTCTTTCCACAGTTCACAGCTCCAAAGAGGGTGTCCTTGACCTGCCCGCTCTGCGCACCCTGGCTGAGTGGAGCAGCCCCACCAGCTCGCAGCCCTGTGTAGCCAGTGCTGAGCTTGGTGGCCAGAGTGGACACCATGAGGTGTCAGCTTAGCCAGGGCCAGGCATGCAGGGCAACTTCTGTGATCGAAGGGCCTCCAAAGAGTCAACAACTTATGCTTTCCTTCAGGCAGCAGGCTGAGAGCCAACACTCTTTTTCCCACCGATTTGTCTGGCCATCTTTGTCAAAAATTAATTAATCATGGATGTCTGGATCTATTTCTGGGCTCTCTATTCTAGCACAGCCCAATAGAAATGGAATGCAAGCTATAAAATTAAGTTACATATGCGACTTTAAATTTTCTAGTGACCACATTTTAAAAGGCAGACAGCCACTGGACTACCATCTTAATAAAGTGCAATATAGTCAGTCAATCATGAACACTTACCCACTGGTACTGTTTTTATAATAAATGGATCTCGGCTGGCTAACGGTGGTGGTCCATCGTGATATATGTGTCAAGCAAAATAAAATGGATTAAGTTGGTCCATAAGCTGGAGCCTCAGCTGAAAACAGAGCCCATGACTTATGACTTTCAATATGATGTTATATAATCAGTGCTAAACATTTTATCCCTCCCAAGTTATAGAGAGCAAAGAGTGAGATTCTAGATCCATAATCAATACCATTAGCAATATGAAGTTTATTCAACTCCAAGCCGCAAAAAAATTGTTAAAGCCTGAAATAAATCTTCAAATAAAGACTAGTTAGAAGTAACATACAGTATTCTATGCCCTGCCTCATGGGTTTAAATTTCTAACTACAATTGGATGGGACTTTGTGATTAAAAAACAAAGATTTGTGCAAGAAATAACATTAGGAGAACACGGATTGTGAATAAGTATGCCTTTATAATTGTTGATTAGTTAACAACAAAAAAATAAATAAACAACAGGTACATAACCAAATGATGTACAAAGCCTCAGTTGCCTCTGACTCCAAATCCCCTAAAATGACAGCAGTTATGATTTTAAAGAGAATAAATCCATAACAGCACTAGACAAGAAACTTAGAAGATTCTCTGACGTATAGAAAGTACACAGGACATGATCTATGGAGGGCAGAAAGGCCACAAATGCAACAAAAGTCCGAAACACATGCGGAAGCGGAACTTGTCAGAGATGCTCCAAGCCCAGAGTACTGTCATGATTTGAACCCAGAGCTTCTGGCCCTGACTGCTGATCACTCCATCTCTGCCAAATATTTTCCTAAATAACCTAATACTTTGAAAGTAATCTCAACTTATAAACTTCAGCTTTGGAAAGCAAACTAAAAAAATTCCCCCATAAAAAACAAAATCCCAATTCATTATTACAAATAACATTTCTAGTTTCCTATTTTCAAGTGCATTTTATATATGCACAGTTGTAATAGTGGCACGCATACAATTTTATATCCTGCTGTTTCATTTAATCTTATATAAGTATTTCCCATCTTGACACTGAGTCTTCAGCGCTCTTATTTTTAATATCTACACAATATTCTTTGATTGAATATATCATGATTTTTCTTCTCTCCTTTTTGATCATTTGGGTTGTTTCCAGTTTGTTATTATAAATAATAATACTGCAATTAATTCTTTAGTTCCTCAGATAAATTTAAACCTGTTTTATGAATTAAGACCAGCTGAATTGACTTCTGTGTCATTTCTTTATGAACAAAAATGGAATGTCCTGGTTTCATAACAAGGGACAATCTAAATTTAGGTTGCAGCTAGAGCCGTGTGACAAGTCAGCACTGCAATGGCAGAGTTCCTAAAGCATTTCAGACAATGTCTATTTAACTTACTTCTCTCTTTTTTTTTGGCAACAGAGTAAGTCCCATGTTGCTTCGGCTTAAAGTGAATCTCAAGGTTGGGAACTTTGCCCTTGTCAGGGGTTACTTTTTAAAATAGTATCACTTCTGGCTATGTTACTTTCTTCAGATCTCCCTGACCCAGGTTAAGGTCAACTGGGATTGCATAATTTTCGAGTTATTTGAAATACTGGGTCGCCCTGACAAGATTTCTGCTTTTTCGTGAAGTATTTTGTTGCCTCAGATAAAGCAATGCCCAGAGAGCACACAGAAGACCTGAGGAGGAGGGCCTGGATAAAGCAAAAGGACCCAGTGAGGGTCTTAGGAATTCAAAACATAATACTGAAAATTGAGAACTCCCCATCAGATGAATAGATCAGGGCAGCTAACAATGAATTTTTCCTGAATAATCCAACCACTCCAAAGCCATCTAATATGAATTTCAAATGCAGAAAATTGAGAGATTGGATCAGAGAAAATAAGTCTAACAAAATTATCCAGAGCTAAAGAGAGGCACACGAATAGAATGAATTCACTGAAAGTTGATCAGAATGAATGAAACCAGTAAGCATCTCCAGGCACCATTGGGAAATTTCAAAACAAAGATGAGGGGGAATTCCTAAAAGATTACAAAGCAAAAAAACAAAACAAAAAAAAAAGAGGAAAGAAAACAAATTGCCCACAAAGGGAAAAATATTCCCACCCGGTCCCACCTTCTCACTGGCAACAAAGATGCTAGAAAACAACAGGGCAATGACCTCTGAAATCTGAGGGTAAGAGTAACTTCGAACCTCGCTTTTTATACATGGTCAAGTGCAAGATCAAACTAAAAGCATACCAGGACTCAAAGAGTTTGTCATCCATGAATCTCTTTTGAAAGCATTACCATATTGTCCCGTGTAGAGGACGCCCCCATGTATAAGACAACCCCTGCTTTTCTAACCCAACATTAAGAAACGCTCTCATCCAATTACTCCCGTGGATAAGACGACCCCCAGTTGCTGGTCTCACAATGTTAGACAAAAGTATCGTCTTATACACAAAAAGATACAGTAGGAAGGATTTACTGTATCAAAACAAATTAAAACAATGAATTTAAGTAGACAACATAAGATGCAAGAGAAAAAAAATAAAGCAATCATCTCATGAGTTTCACATGTAGAAAGTTAATAGAATGGAAGGGAGGAAAAAATTGTCTGTCTAAATAAATCAGGATGCATAATATTTAAAAAGGTATATTGAAAACTTCAAGCGAAAAAATTTCCAAGATTTAAGTTTGAGGTATGTGTTAGTGCGAAGACTGTAGGAAATGAGAGGAATAAAATTATGTGAAAAGTCTTACCTTCCTCAGGAGAAAATAAAATGTTTAATTTTAGACATTGAAGAAAATTTAAGGGTCATTACTAGAAAAATACATATAGGTATGTATTGCTTCTGAATCTCAAACGACTGGAGGAAAAAATAATAAAACGATGAAACGATCAATTCTCAAAAGAGAGGAAATAAAATATAAAATCAGATAGGGTGATATAGTAAAACATATTGATAATCACCATAAGTAAGAACTGGTTAAATTGCCCCAATAAGAGAAAAAAAATTATAGAATCTATCAAATAATATTCAACCACATATCCTTAAAACTAATTATCTGAAACAAAATGACACAGAAAGTTTCAAAATAAAGAAATGACAAGAAAATGACTTCTAGTTAACCTTTAAAAGAACAAGTAATTACTCTGTTGTTTAAGGTAGATGTGCAGTTAAGTGAACAGCTTCTCGATTCGCAGCCTAATCTAGCATAACTTAATTTTAAAAGCTGTTCAGGTTACAACAAAAAGAAAAGACAAATCAATGAGCTCAGCATCCATCTCAAGAACTTAAAGAAAAGACACTGCAAATTAAACTAAAGAAAGTAGGCAGGAAACAAATATTAAAGAGCAGAAATTAAAAATTAAAAATAAATATACAATACACAGGATCAAAAAGCCAAAAGTTGAATCTCTGAAAAGGCTAATAAAATTAATGACTCCTGGACAAGAAAAACAAAAGGAATAAATAAATAAATATCTGGAACGAAAAAAGTAACATCTCTACAGATATGTAGACATTAAAATGAAAGAGGCTGATGTGAGCGAATTTAAACTGATAAATTTGAAAATTTAA
Source organism: Lyroderma lyra (assembly GCA_004026885.1). Lineage (NCBI taxonomy): Eukaryota > Metazoa > Chordata > Mammalia > Chiroptera > Megadermatidae > Lyroderma > Lyroderma lyra. Next base: position 33,987 of record PVJL010011312.1, read on the forward strand.
ATGAAGTTTTACAAATATCTAGGAAAATACAACTCACAAAAAAATGACACAAGGAGAAATAGAAAATCTGCATAGTTCTATAACATAAATAAATTGAATCCATAATTCTAAAACTGCCCGTAAAGGAAACTCCCACCCTAGACTGTCCTCATTGAGAAGTTCTAGTTGATATTTATGGCATAAATAATGCAAATTTTATACAAACATACACAAAATAGGAAAAGCAGGAATGCTCCAAACTCATTTTATGAGGCCACAGTACCAAATCCTGACAAACCGATCACGTTTATGAACGTAAGTGCAAAATCCCTAAGCACCGTAGCAAAGCTGATTCCAGCAGTGACTAACAAGGGTAAGGCTCAGGGCCAGGCTGGTTTATTCCAGGAATCCATGTGGATTGACTATTAAAAAATGAAGAAAGGACATTATAGTATCATCTCAATCAATGTAGAAGTTTTCCAAAATTTGTCATTCGTTCGTGATTTTAAAAACTCTTAGCAAGTGAGGAAGAGATGGGAACTTCTATAGGATAAAGGATATAGCAACAAACAAACAAACAAACAAATAAACAAACCGACAGCCACGTCAAATACTGAATGGACTCTCAGAGCTTTGCTGTTGGGGACGGAGCCTGAACGCTGCTGCTACTTCTACGCAACGTGGTTCTGTAAGACACTTGTGAAGCCAGAAAACGAAACGAAACGCAGCAGGGTGATAAGGAAGGAAGGGAAATGACGTCATCCACAGGTGATACCACCGGCGTGCCGAAATCCGAAAGGATCTGCAGACAATCTTCACAGCTAGTGAATGAGTTTAGCAAGGTGGCTGGAAACAAACCCAATACAAAAAAATCTATTGACACACACCAGCCACCACAAGGTAAAAGAGTAAGAGCTGTAACAAGATACCATTTTAATAACAAGAAAAATTCAGACCCCTAGAAATGCATCTCGTGAACGTTATGCAGGACTTCTTGAAAAACATCGCTGAGAAAAAGTAAAGAAAACCAAAACAGTGTGTTCACGAACTGGAAAATTCAACACCGTGAAGATGTTGGTTCTCCATGGATTAATCAATACATTCCATTGAATCCCAATGAAAATGATCATCTTTGGAGAAATTAACCATCTGCTTTAAAATGTACGCGGAAACGCAAAGGGCTCATGGTCGCCACGTGAATATTGGATCTCCGGATCGCTCTGGCTGGTCGGAGTCTTCTGTGGTTCGCACTGGTTTGGGGGTTGTTTTTCCATTTCTGGGGCCCAGGTACAGAGCCCTCCCGGAATCTACAGCAGGACCAGGTTTGGTGGACATGCCTCCGGGGGCTGCCGGACCACGGCCAGGACTTGGGATCAGGTCCATCACCCGACACGTAGGTGGCAGCTGTGGTATCATGGGATTTAACATAGTGCTCGCCGTACCCCTGTTCCAGACGGAGGGCCACCAGGTGAGAGGCCCCTGTCTGCAAGTGTGCGTGCGTGCAAGCTTCCGTGGCCCCTTTACTGGAAGACGAAACAAACGCATCTCTCCGCCCCTGAACCGGCCCCATCCTCACGCCACCCCCTTCGCTAAACACACTCGTCTGCAGCTTTAGTTTTCTCGTCGTACGACGTACTGGGGGACTTGTTGTCTAGGATGTGTCGTAATGTAGGTCGTGCCTTTTGACCGGTGCAGAGGACTCATTTCAGGGACACCCCAAGACGATTGGTCCCCTCCTGATGAACATTGGGGTCGTTTCGTCTTTTGCTTCTACCGAAATGGCTGCAGCAAATAGGCCAGTGTGAAGGTCACCTTGTGCTTTCGCTAAAGTGTATTTAGAACAGATTCGTAGGTAGAGTTTCCAGGTAACTTATCAAAGAGATGTTTTGAAATGTCTTACTGAAGTAGAAATTACTATATACTGTACTATGAAATTCAACCGTTGTAAGTGGAATTTCAATGATTTTTAGTAAATTTATACAGTTCTGCAACCATCACTGTTAACCGGGTTTAGACACGTCCGTCACCTCCAAATCTCCACGTGCCTGCTCCTACCTCACATTTGGACATTTATGGGTCTGCTTCCTATCTCTGAGGTTCTATCTTCTGGAAGTTTCATATTAGTAAAATTATACAACATGTGGACTCTTGCATCGAGCTCCTTGAGCACATGCCGCTAGGTGAAATGAGCTACCCAGCACCACGTCTCCAGGTTCCTCCATGTTACAACCGTTGTCCCTTGTGTGGCCAAAGAATATTCTCTTGTCTGTGTGTCTGTTCACGCAGTCATCCGTCGGTGGACACTTGGGCTGCTTCTGCCCGTTGCCTCTTGTGAGTAACGCTGCAGTGGACGCTGCAAATATCTCTTGGAGTCCCTGCTTTCGATTCTTTTGGATAAACACCCCGAAGTGGAATTGCTGGCTCATAGGGTCATTGTGTCCTTAGTATTTTGAGGACCCTCCAGGCTGCTTCCCACAGCAGATCTACCATTTACATTCTCACTCAGAGCGCGCCAGGGTCCCGGTTTCCTTACGTTTCCGCTGGCGCCGTCCTCGCGGGGGTGCTCACCTCACTTTGGAACAGAGAACAGTTACCTCCGAGTCACTAGGTCAGAGAGATTGGCTCCAGTCACTCATTTCTCTAATGAGAATGGACTGCCCGGAGGTCAGCAGACTCGGGTCTCCGACATCGGACCTCCAGCGAGCCAGCGAGGGCCATCTGAGGACCCCCAACTCGGGGGTGGGGTTTGCGCACACTTGCCAGGCGGGCTCTGCGTCACGGGCTGGAGCTGTGACCCCTGCTGCCACCGCGCCCCGTCCCAGACACACCGGCTCCTCCGCCTCCTGCAGCCCCCGAGGGGGGACGAGCCGGGAGCCTGCGTCTGAGTGCGGTCCTCGCGGCCCTCTCTGCGTGAGTCACGTCGCCCGTCCCTTTCGCTGGCTGACAGAGCGCTGGGAGTTCTTGACAAGCTCCTGGGGGCCGTTGCAAGGATCAGATGCGATTACGGGTGAGCGAGCGCTTGACGTGGACGTGCTACCTCAATGCACAGGATTATTACTAATCTCCCACTGGTCCCTGCACACAGAAAGAGGTGCTCTCTCCTCTGAGGTTGCCATGGCAAAAAGATGGCTGCGGCCGCCCCTCCCCAGCCCCACCTTCCTCTCTGCTGGGACCAAAGCTCCGGCCCCGGACATTTCATTGTCCTTGTGATTTGTCACCCACTGCACCTCGCCACAGCAGAGGTTGCAGGTCACAATTATTTTTATTTTATTGGCAACAGACAGATACCAGGGGGCGTCCCAAGCAAAACCCCCACATCCAGGTTTCTGACTTCTGGGGGGCGGTGAGAGGACCCGGCCCCGCCAGGACCGCACACCCGCCTGCTGACCAGGGCCCTGCCCAGCTCACCCTGCGATTCCAATGGCAGCGCTGACGCCAGTGCTGCTCGAGGAGGGACCGAGTCACACCTCCCAGCACGCTCTCGGGAATCTGCGAGCACGCTGACTGGATTTGGGGACTGTTTGATTGGGGGGGTCCCCTTCCTGGGGCCATTGAAACCATCGCCCCATGATGTTGTCTCACCCCTCCTCCGGGTGAACTGAATCTCTCCAGAATGCGGGGAGGGCAAGCCCACGGGTGGGCCATCAGGACTCAGATTTTGAAAAACTGCAGATTCTAAGGTTAAACAATTAATTTCGGGAACTCGTCCTAGAAAAAGTGCTACATGCCTCACTGCTGAGTGTCACTACAGTCACCTTCGAAGGACCCCCCTTGGGACGCTGTGCACCGAAGCCAGCGCCTCGTCCACCCTTCAGAGCAGTTTTGGAACTCTCTTCCTGGGATGGCCGTCAGAGCTGTCATCACACCTAAAATCTGACAGTTAAGTTTGCACACTTGTCACCATGCACTTACGCTGGCAGCACTGGACCAACAACTCAGTTGACAAGGAAGTGTCACACCCAGGCGGCTGGCTGACCGAGCGTGGTCCCAGCCACACCCCTGAGAAGTGGCGTGGTCCTGTCGTGGGCTCCACACACCGAGGGACCTGGGAGGGGTCACGCCACGACAGAACAGCGGCCGCGCCCACTGTGTGAGCCCCACAGCCACAGCACGAGGAACCTCATCAGTCCGGTCACCTCGGGGTCAGGTGACGAGCTGAGGGCAGGCAAGTGGACCTCAGGAGGGGTAAGCAGTGACATGCTGGCCCTCCAAGGAAAATCGCCATTGGTAGCGTTTGCCGGTCTCCATAGTGTCATGGCCAATTCCAAACTAACACTGGGATGTCACCCCGGGGGAGACATGCCCACGGTCAGCGACCTCGAGCCGTCCAAGCCTGTTCTAGCACGTGGCCGGCAATGCGGTTCCACCTCACACGTCTAATTAGCCAGCCAGAAAGTCTCACGTGTTCGATACAAAATTGCATCAAAACGCCGCGGGACGGTACTCGGCACGCGGCCTTCGGAGAGCGACCTGCAAAGTACGCACCGGCAGGCCGGCAGGATGGCAACCTTCCACCAGCAGGTGTGTAGACAGCATTGCTGCAGCGTTGTTAGAAGAGAGAAGAAAATACGGCAACTACCTTAATGTCCATCAGCAAGTTTATAAATAAATCACGAATAGTCATTCAACCAAAGAACGCTGTACAGCATTTAAGTGAATAAGCTCATATAGGGATCGAGCCGGCTGTGTCCTGGAGAACGTGATGTGGGATTTAAAACTTGGGGACGTAACGTCATGCATCACATAGAACTTCTGTGAAAGTTTAAAAAGCATAAAGCCGTAGTCTGCGGTACGTATAGTCACTGAAGCCGGATGACGTGGTTTTGCATAGACAAATACTTCCCAAATTTATGATAATGGAGCTTCTGCTGAGAAGGAAAGCAGATCGACACCGGGGAAGGACGCACAGGGCACTTCGTCCGTGTCGTACGCGGCCCGCTCCCAGCTCCCTCGTTAGAAAGTGCTGATCGGAAATAAAAATGGCCACGGCCGCGCCCCGGAGGCCGGGACCGGGGTGGACGGAGCCGGCTACGCCTTCTAAGCCCTGAGACACAACGGCTGGTGACAACAGAGTGGTCCTTCTGTCACTGTTCACTGGCAGCTCCCCCAGGGCACATTTTCGGGCTGAGAAGTTCCTTTCAAACACGACGGTGTGGGCACCTTCCACCCGTGGTCGGGGACCCCAGGGGGACACAACGAAGTCCTGAAGGAAGAAACCGCCTCCACCCCGCGCACTCGCCTCCTGAAGTCAGCGAGGTGCGGCTCCTCCTGCATGTTCATGTCCCCCCAAAATGCATGTGTTGGAATCCTAACCCGCCGTGTGATGGATCAGCAGGTGGGGCCTTTGGAAGGCGACTGAACTGTGTGCCCTAGACAAGACCCCGGGGAGCCCCCCGTCCCTTCAGGCACGCTGGGCACAGTGAGAAGGTGGTCACCTGTGAGCCAGGAAGTGGGCCTCCCCAGAGCCCCCGCCGGCTGGTGCCATGACCGTGGACTTCAGCCTCCAGACCATGAGACCGCTGTTTCGGAGCCCCCACCCCAGCCTGCGGTTCTGTCACAGCAGCTGCAATGGCCGAGAGGCAGAGGCCCCCGCACTCTGTGAACAGACCGACGCGTCTGTCGCCGTTAGCACCAGCCCTTACAGCGTAGCGCAGGGCCGTGCGTCACAGTGACCACGCGCCACGGTCAACGGGAGGGCTCCAGGGCAGAGGGGGTCGTCGGGTCATGCCTGCAGAAAGTCTTAGGGGCCCGCCCCAAGGAAGGAGAGAGAAGGCGCAGGTGGCGGCGAGCAGAGGTGACACCCACGGGGGCGTGGCAGACGCAGAGCAGGAGCAGCTCCCACCAGAGCTGGACTCAGCGCGGGGAGCCGAGTGGGAAACGCCGTGGGGCGCATCGTGGGCTCCGAGCAAGCACCGGCCAGCCGTGGGCTCTGACGGGAAGGGGGTGACCGCCTGGGGACGGGAAAATACCCGCAAATATTTATAGGTTCTGAGGGAAAGAGTGTAGTGCTTCCACACCAGGCGTACCTGTGCGTTCGTGCTCTGAAAACCATCCCGCCGCGTCGAGGTTCAGGTAAAGCCTTGGGAAAACAGGTGACAAGCCTGCTCAAGGTCCCTGTCCTTGACTGAGGAGCAGGGACGTCTGAATTTAACGTTTGATAAAGAATTTGGAGAACTTTGGTGCAGAGCCTGGGGGCGGGAGGCGGGGGTTTGCCGTCCCCGCATCTCACGGCAAATTCGAGCCCCGACGCGAAGAATCGGGAAGCTTAGGACCGGCCAGTCTTTCGACATCCGCACGAAACGCAAGGGGGATAAAGTTCACGGACAGGCAAGGTCACCCCTGCGCAGCCGCACGAGGCCTCCCTCCACGAGGGGTGCATCGCCGAGGACCCCTGGGCCCGAGCCGCAGGCGGAGGCAGTGCGGGAGCCCTTGCTGCCCGTCGACTTCAGCTTCCGCTGGAGGCAAGAGCTGAGAAATCTCTTCTTCCCGCCATCCGCTCCCAGGCTTTCTCTCATTGCTGGACGTGGGTCCTCTACCATTTCTTCCCTCCTTCTAGATAGTTCTCCATGGTATAGATCATGGCAAGCCTGCGTCTCCTGGTGAGGCCGGGTTTTTAACATCACGATCGGAGTCACCTGACAATCTGGGGCACGCCGACTGCATATGGGACCCCAACGCACACTTCTAGGTACGGGACACAACCCAACCTCCTCTACTAGCTCAGGTCATGGGATGCCCAGCCGCCCAACTCCCAGCTGGGGGTCTAGAGCCAAACCTCCCGAAGTTCCTCTGTGTGCATACGTCTATGAGCAGGCCAGTCGGGGCTGAGAGGGCCACACTCGCCGACAAACGTCCCTGGCATAATCCTGAGGGGGAGTCGGGGGTCTGTGTGACCCCGCTGTTCCAGCCCACACACCCCACTGCCTGCCAGACACCCAAAGAGGAGGCAGTTCGAGAGCTTTTCCTGTTGCAGGCTCCGTGCGGGTGTCGGAACAGCCCCTCACAGGTCCGGCCGAGGCCTCACTCGCAGCCACTCTGGCCGACTTGGCCCTGTGACACGGGGGTGAGGAGAATTGGGGACTTCCTCAAGCTGCTGCCCTCCAAAGCCGGCAGCGACGTCCTGACTATGAATCGAATCCATTCGGTGACTCAGGAGACCCTTTCGGGAGCGCCAGCGCCCTGCTCAAAGCTGAGTGGACAGCGTGAGAGCAAGTCCTGCCCTCACGGGGCTTGCACAGCACGAGCAGGTGACGAGCGGACACCTGCCGACGTGGGTGTTAGACACGTCACCCCGTGGTGTCCTCGCCGAGGCGGGTCCTGTTATTATTCCCAGCTCACCGATAAAGAAACTAATGCACAGAGCATTCAGGGGTCGGTGACTCCCAGACGTGTTTTTAGTCGATGATGAATTTTTTTAACATTTGGAAACATTTGGGGACGTGATGACTTCTGATTACCCTCTGTCCTCCTGGCTGTTTCTTGGCTGGCGTTGACATTTCCTCCAGTGCAAGCCGGTGAGACATTAAAAGTTAAGTACAGAATCCTGGATAATTGTCCCACGTTTCCTCTTGGGCTGCTAATAATAGACGGACGATGTTTTAAAATTACAAACCTTGCCAACATAAGTCCTGAGGCCCCCGCCGGCCTGCTCCACCACGAGTCCTCCTGACCGTGACATTTGCTAAATTAACCACAGGACGTCGGGCCACGGCGGCCAGAAACCCGCGCGCGCAGGCGGGCTCCGAGCCGAGGCTGTCCTGAAGGGTGGCATCGCTTTTGAAATATGAACTCGGCCTCTTTCTGTCCTTTTTTCTTCCTGGAGTGAGAGCCGCAGGACATAAACTTTCCTGAAGTGTGCAATTCGGTGGCACTGGGCGCCTTGCCGAGGGGGCCCAGCCATCATCTCTATCCCATGGCGGACGTCCTCGGCCTGTCCTCATGGCCTGTGTTTCCTGCCACCCCGGGTGGCAAAAGCACAGCAGGCAGGCAGGCAGGCAGGAGAGCCCGAGTCCTTGCTGCAGGCTGAGTGTGCACCCCAGAATTCACGCCCAACCCCTCGCCCATAAAGATGAGCGTTAGAAGGCCAGGCCTTCGGAAGTGTTTAGGTCACGCGGGTGGAGTGTTCTTACAGAATGGGATGGGTGACCTTGTAAAGAGTTGCCCCCCATGGACCCCTCCGCCTCCCACCGTGTGACAACACAGGGAGCAGATGCCGGCGGTGCACCCAGGAGGGGCCTTCCCCGGAATGCGGCCCTGCAGCTGCCTCGAGCTTCGGCCTGTGATGTCACTACGGGGGTCCGCAGACCCACTTGTTTGTGGGGCGCCCTGGCCCCTTGGCCTCCCTAGGGGAGCCGTGCGCCCCCGCGGCCCCCTCTGGGCACCGAGCCTGTGCAGGCGGACGGCTGCTTTATTAGACTGGGCCTCCATTCATCTTTGCCCCGGGAGACCCTTTGGAACCGCTGCACGCCCTTGAAAACCAAACTAATTAAGCTCTCAATTAATTAAAAACATAAGGAAATTGGTCTGCAAAGCAAAGCAAACTGAGAGGAGAATGAAATGGGCCGGAAGTCGGGTCTGCTGCCCGAGCCCGCGTGCTCGGGGCGGTGGCTGCTGGCGCCAGACCCCGCGCGGCGCCCCCTCCACGCCGCTGGCTCGGAAAATGCGCCCCAGCGCCCCAAGGCGCCGCCGAGGTGCTTCGGACTTACGCAAAGGCCACTTCAGAAGAGCAGCACGGCTTGGCGGCCACTCTCGGAGAACTCTCATCGGTCCGTGCGTTAAGCTGGGATGCAGTAGGAGCGCGGTTTGGCGGTGGGTTTGCTTGTTTTGTTTTGGGGTGGCTCCCTGGCTGGGAATCGAACCCGGGCCGCGGCATTGAGAGCCGGAAGCCCAGCCACGGCACCACCGGGGAGCCGCCCGGAGCATGTGTGCTGACGTCAGAGGACCTGGGTGGGAGCTCTGGGCAGTGTCTCCGAGCCTGGATGGGCCACACTTCCCACAAAACCAACAGCTGCTGCGAGACTCGAATGAGCTAGGAATTGAGAACGGGGCCGAGGGTACGAAGGATGCACAAGAAAAACTGCCTTTCCGACAAAAAAGGGGGTAATTCCTACAGTAGGTACAGCTATGAAATGAGGAATATTTACTCTGTGGAAAGATTCGTCACACACTGCAGGGAGAAGAAGGAGACCAAATTATGCGGACGCACATGCCACTAATTTTGTAAATGCATGCATTTTGTAATTTTGTACAAATATCTCCATTTATAGTTACCCATCAGTCACGGCCGGCGTATGCGGGTCTGTGGGGGTGCACACGTATCTTTAAAACCACGCGATCGTTATCAATATATCAGCAGTGGTAGCCCAGCCCTGGGGGCAGGACGTGTGAGAGACACTGGCTGGTCGTGTCTTCTGTGGGACGTGTTATTGTATTTCGTGTCCATTTGTCATCGAGTAGGACCGGTTCACAATTAGATGGTAAAGATGCTCGGCCCCCCACGTCAGGACACGCGTGTGGGGGTGCCTCCACCTCCGTCCCGCACAGCGGATACCGACCGTACGCTCGAGGCCGTGGAAGCTGGGTTTAGTTTAGCGTCGTGAATGACACGTAAACTGAGCAGCCTGAGACCGGACAAAAAGCTTCCCCACATTAAATCACGGTGCCGCGAAGCGTGCTTAAGACGCAGCCAATGGACGCTCACAGACGCGCGCGGCCAGGGAACGCCGAGGAGTGGTCACCAGGCTGATTCTCAGGAAGTGGCTTCGTTCGCCCGTCGAGTTGGCCTGACCTCGTTTGCACACAGGGAGGCCCACAGGGACAGCCCTGCCTTGACCTTGGGTTTTTTACCTGACAAGGCTCCCTGGACATCTGGTGAACTCACTCTGCTGAGGGGGACAGGAGAGGAGAAAGGTACAAATGTCAGCAAAGACCTGCCCGAAGGGGACAGTACACAGGTGTGACAGTGGCTCAGGAGAAGACCTGGGCTGTGGAGGGGAAGACAGGTGTGGAAGCGTCACGGAGGGGCCACAGGCAGCAGTGGACGGGTGTGGAAGTGACTCCAGAGAAGACCTGGGCTCAGGTGGAAAGGCGACAGGTGCGGAAGTGTCCTGGCGGGGACGCTGGCGTGGGTGGCGGCGGTGAGCCCAGCAGGCTGTCAGGGCAGGATCCCAGGAGCTGCTCTGGAAGGACCCCGCCCGGAATGTAGCCAAGACCACCACGGCAGTGAGCGCAGATCTCAGAGACGGGAGGGCCGCGGCAGAGCCTGGGCACTGTGGCCAGGGCCTGAGGAGGGGGGACACATTAAGGACTTTCTTGGGAAAAAGTCGGAGCCGTCCCGGAGCTTCCTTGGCTGGGAAAGGAGAGCACTACGTAAGGCTCCTGGTCACGGCTGCGCACACCCACCGCCCCAGGGTGGGAGAGGGGCCAGGGCGGGGACGTCCGGGGGCACGGGGAGGGGCCGGGGACACGGGGAGGGGCCGGGGGCATGGGGAGGGGCCGGGGGGCACGGGGAGGGGCCGGGGGCACGGGGAGGGGCTGGGGGGCACGGGGAGGGGCCGGGGCATGGGGACAAATCCCAACAGGAGGGGGATTTTGTGTTTCAAGGGGAGTCCCTCCCTGCCCTTTGCACTGCGCGGGGCCGGTCCAGTCCGTGATGCTCGTCACCTGGACACACAGCGCAGCCCTGCGTTTGACCCCCGGCCCCTTCCCGTCGCCCCCCGTTCCCCCGGAGGACCGTGGCTGACGCGTAGTGAAGGCATTGGGGCAAGTCCTCGGTCTCCAACAGCGGCCTCCTCTCTCCCCACTCGCCCCTCCCGCTTCCATCCCTCCTCTCCGATCCCTACCCGGCCCCCCCGGGCCCCCCGGGCCCCCACTCCGCTGAGGCAGCCGGCCTCACCCACCATGATGACCGGGACCTTCGGGGCTGCGTCCCACCGCGCGGTCCCCGCACCCGCACCCGAGCCGCCACGGCAGCTCCTTCCCGGCCCAGCTCCAGCGAACTAACATCTAACTCGGCTCAAGTTCGCCGGCTGGACCGGCTCATCGAGACGTCAGTCCTGACCTTCGCCGGACACTTCCGGCCTGGGACGGCAGCCTTAGATTGTGGCGAGCCGAAAGGGGGAGGCGCAGCTCGGGGGCACGATGGGATCGCCTGATGTCCGTCGGGGGGAGCCCCGCGGCCCCGTACTTGCCGGGAGCCCTCGGGCTGCACGTGGGACAGGGCTGGCCAGCCCCACCAGCTGCACGCCCGACCCCGGCGCAACCGACTCCGCACAAACGCACAAAACGGTCCGTGCTTACGCCACGGTGGGCACGCTCCTCTTCGGACACCGCCCCTCCAGGCCGCACATCTCGTCCCCGCGCCACC